>JANAVB010028620.1:1328977-1581477 GCA_029216955.1 Iris pallida
GACTTATAAAATTCGTAGTCCCTCATAAAGAAGGCCAAAAGAGAGTATATATAGAGAAAGGGTGGAAACCCTAACCGCCTTTTCAGTTATGGAAAGATTGAATTAAATCCCACAAAGATAGCAATGAAATTAATTCAAATCTTATGGAAAGATTGAATTAAGTCCCACAAAGATGGCAGCGAAATTAATTCAAATCTTATGGAAAGATTGAATCAAATCCCACAAAGATAGCAACGAAATTAATTTAAATCTTATGGAAAGATTGAATTAAATCCCACAAAGATGGCAACGAAATTAATTCAAATCTTATGGAAAGATTGAATTAAATCCCACAAAAAGTGGATCTGAATTAATCGCATTGAATCAGTCTTTCCATAACTGACTTGTAGTCTGCACAGTCAGCCTGGTGCGAGTCCATGAGCCCATGAGCCCGAGTCCGAGTCCGAGCTCGAGCCCGAGTCCGAGTCCGAGTCCGAGTCGCTAAGCCCCTTTGGGGCTTAGCTCCAAATGGAATTAATCCAAGAGAATGACAAAAGCATTAATGCTTAATCCTTGGAGCCTTATTCTTATCTCCTAGTAAAATCACCCACATGGTTCCCTCCTTAGGGTCACCACCCCATGTGCATCTCTCAACAACACAACCAAGTATATATGTTGAGATAACTCATGGTGCATTTCTGATGTGGGACTAAACTTTTACAAGGCATGTTGAGAGCAAGCTCTCTCTATGTAAAGAAAGCACCAACAATCCCCCATGGGTTAAATAACAATGTGATACAAGAATGGACTACGCCTTGAATTCTGTACCACAATTGTAATTCTTTCCACTCACAAAGTGTAGTTACGTGTGCTTCTGGCTGCACATTAAAGGCCCTGTGCCAGCCTGGTTTCAGTGTATAATTTTGGGCGTCTACATGTTTACCCTCAAGAGACGGCCTGATATCTCTTTCATACACTATAGGTGAGTTCTTTATTAAAGAGACATGGCATGAAGCCTTGCGCTTCCTTGCGGTTCTACGCCGCTATGACGTGGCCTGAAGCCGAGGCATTACCCCTACCTGGGAACCTCATTGTAGTGTCATACTACTGTAGCATGAGGTCTCAGCCTCTTTGTAGTGCCAATCTACTCAGCATGAAGCCTAAGGCTTCTTTGCGGTGTTACGCCGCAACGATATGGCTTACAAGGCTGAGGCTTTACCCCTACCTGGGTACCTCATCATGGTATCGTGCCACTGTAACATGGGGCTATCCTCCCCTTTGTAGTGCTGTCTACAACTCTTTAATTACGTCATACATCATTAGGCTACCTGCCTATTTGCGGTGCTACGTCGCTATGACTTGGCTTGCAAAGCCGAGGCATTACCCCAGACCTGGGATCCTCATGGTGGAGTCACCCCACTGTAGCATGGAGTTTCACTCCTTATAGTGCTGCTCTATCGTGCTTCCTGTAAAAGCACACCAGGCATTCACTCTGCCTGAGAACTCATTAAGGCGTTTAAGCCAACCTTCCACAGGATCTGTTTTTTCGCAGAAAATACATAGTAGACAACAGTGGTTATGGGTCCGTATCCCTTCCATGTTCCAGAGAACAAGTACCCATTGTTACCTGATAGTTTCCCAGTCAGTGAACCTCCTTTGAACCTAAAGTTAGATGCCTAGTAGATTTCTCTTTGAACTAATAGCATAAAACTTTATGATAGGTTTACGAAGACACACTATCAGAATGCCTTCAAGCCCATTTTACAAGTTGTGTCATCGACCAACTAGCGCTTGAGGCCCTTTGTGAACGGATCTGCCAGGTTCTCCTGACTCCGAACATCAATCACTACAATTACACCTCCTTTGATAAGATCGTGTACTGCCCTGTGCTTCAACCGCGCAGTCCTCTTCTTTCCGTTGAAGAGGTCATTTGATGCCACCGCCGCAGTCGCCTGGTTGTCACAGTATATCGATATCATCGGTATCTGAGCCACAACCACTAAAAGATCATACATGAGCTTCCGAAGCCATTCTGCTTCATCTGCTGCAGTTTCAAGTGCATAGAATTCAGATTCCATGGAGGAACGAGAGAGTATAGTCTGCTTCTTCGACTTCCACGATATAGCAGCTCCACCCAAGAAAAAGACATATCCACCTGTGGATCTCTCGCTTTCCACCTCTGAACACCAGCTAGCATCACTGAAGCCTTCAACTACTATCAGATACCCGTTGTAGTACAGTACATATGTCTGAGTCTTCTTGAGATATCTCATCACCCGCTTCACAGCTTTCCGGTGCTCAATCCCTGGGTTGCTTGTGAACCGACTCAGCATTCCCACGGCAAAAGCTATGTCAGGCCTTGTGGCAGTGGTTGCGTACATCAAACTTCCGATAATGCTATAATACTCCAGCTGCCTGACGCTTTCCCTCGAGTTTGGCTTCAGCGTCTGATCACCCCTGTATAGTGTATCGATCCCTGGAAGATCCTTATACCCATAGCGTGTGAGCATCTTCTCAATGTAGTGAGATTGTGACAGCGCTACTCCAGTGTCTGTCCGGATGATCTTTTATGCCCAAGATGACATCTGCATCCCCCAAGTCCTTCATACTGAACTTGGTCGAGAGGAACTTCTTTGTCTCCGTGACACAGCCTATATCCGTCCCTAGGATTAGCATGTCGTCCACGTACAGACAAACGATGACTCCTCTTCCATCAGCGAACTTTGTGTAAACACGTTTGTCCGTCTCGCTGACTCTGTAGCCGTTTGACCTAATAACTTTGTCAAACTTCTCATGCCATATCTTGGGAGCTTGCTTCAAACCATACAATAATTTTACCAACTTGCAGACTTTGTCTTCAAGACCTTTGACGATAAATCCATCTGGCTGTTGTATGTAAATCTCTTCGGTCAGCTTTCCATTCAGGAATGCTGTCTTTACATCCATCTGATGTATCACCAACTTATGTATGGCTGCTAAAGCGATTAACATCCTGATGGTGGTCATCCGAGCTGCTGGAGCGTACGTGTCAAAGTAGTCTATCCCCTGTTTCTGAGAAAATCCCTTGGCTACCAGCATGGCCTTGAACTTGTCAATATTTCCATCTGCCTTCATCTTCTTCTTGAAGATCCATTTACATCCGATGGGCTTTTCTCCTTCAGGTAGATCTACCAACACCCATGTGTTATTGGAGGTGATAGAGTCAAACTCGTCATTCACTGCCTCCTTCCAGAAGATAGCATCTCTGGTCTTCATCGTCTCATCATAGGTAAGCGGATCTGCTTCCATATGATAGGTGACAAAGTCATCTCCGAAGTCTTTAGGTCTCCTCGCTCGCTTTGCTGACGGCTCTACGAGTTCTGGTACAAGAGTTGTTTCATCAACAACAGCTTCTTCTTGGACTACTGGCCCATATGAGATTTTAGTCTCATTTGTACCTACATCATTTTTCGGAATGTCCGAAAGAACAATGCTTTTGTCTTTTGCAAACTTGTCTTCAAAATATTCAGCATCGCGAGATTCGATGATATGATTTGACTCAATATCAAGAAATCTTCGAGCATCACTCTTCTCGGCATATCCCAAGAAGATCGCCTTCGTAGTCCTTGTCCCCAGCTTCTGAATCTTCAGATCTGGAAGTTTCACATACGCCAGACACTCCCACACTCGAATGACATTCAAGTTTGGTCTGACTTTGAACCAGAGTTCATGAGAAGTTATGTCCGAAGTTGCATATGGCACTCTATTCAAAATGAAAGTGGCCATTAATACAGCTTCTCCCCAGTAGCATTTTGGAAGACCGGCAGTAAGCAGCATTGAATTCATCATTTCTGTTACTGTTCGGTTCTTCCTCTCTGCTACTCCATTGGATTGAGGAGAATATGGAGCAGTAGTCTCGCATATGATTCCATGTTCTCTGCAGAACGATACGAAGTCATGAGACCTGTACTCCCCACCTCGATCACTTCTCAAACTCTTGAGTTGTTGTCCAGTCTGTCGTTCAGCTTCGGTCCTGAACTCTCTGAACTTCTCGAAAGCTTCGTCTTTAGTCTTAAGCAAGTAGACGAACGCATATTTTGAGAAGTCGTCGATGAAGGTTATGAAATACTTCATCCCGGCCTTCGTGGAGAAATGTTTGAAGTCACATATATCGGAGTGTACTAACTCCAGAAGATCTGTGCTTCGATTGACCCGATAAAAGGGTTTTCTTGTGATCTTAGTCCGAGCACATACTTCACACTTCTCCACCTTACTCCCACATTTGGAGATAAGTCCTAGACTAGACATTTTGTTAATTCTTTTACAATGAACATGTCCTAGTTTATTATGCCACAACTCAAGAGAATAATCAGAAAATGCAACGGCATTAATGTCATCAAACTGGTTGACAAGATGAATTTTAAACATTCTTTTGGTTTGATAAGCCTTCCCGAAGTATGTTCCTTCTTGGACATCACCATCTGACCAGCATTGATGTCCATTCTTAAGCCTGCGTTGCAGAGCAGGCTCCCAGAGATCAGGTTCTTGGCAATCACCGGAACATGCTTCATACCTTGAAGCGTCAGAGTGTTCCCAGAAGTGAGTTTCAGCTCCACATTCCCGATCCCCAGAACTTCAGCTTGGGCCTAGTTCGCCCTGACAACCTTCTCAGATATCGGCTGGTATGTGACGAACCATTCCTTGCCAGAACAGATATGGCAAGTCGTACCAGTTTCTATCCACCAGTCAGAGTCAACCCCCACAGTTGTGACCTGTGCGATCATAGCAACAATGTTAGACACCAATGAAACCTTACTAGGCTCACCTTTCTCTGATTATTTAGGCTTGGATCTGCATTCACTCTTGTAGTGGCCTTTCTTGCCACAATTGAAACAAGTCACTTGGGACTTGGACTTCTGTTGCTTGAATGAAGGACCCTTCACTTTTAGATTGGTGAAGTCATTCTTCTTGTGAGAAGCCGCCTGCTTCCCCTTGGGATCTCTCATCTGCACTAGATTGGCCTTAGCCAACTGTTTGGACAGAGTGTCCATCTTCTGTTGGGAACGCATCTCGTCCTCAACATGGATCTCTTAAAGTAGATCTTCCAAGCTAATGTCTAGCTTCTTTCTGAGCATCCTTGCATAGAAGGTACTCCATCCAGCAGGAAGTTTTGAGACGATCCCTCCAACGACAAACTTGTTGAGAAGGGGCATCTCTTCGTCTTCCAGTTTCTGACGCTGTCACGACCCACACCCTAGAGTAAGGGCACGAGACGTGGGTACGTCCAGCCTACGCCGCAGTATCGGTGGTAGAACGCTGTCCTAGGTCTCATGCATCTAACAGTATAAGGCTAAGCAGTTTATACTCCCCGAATGGGGGTGACATAGTAGAATGTAAACTCAATCACATCTAAGGTAGAGCATAGTGGAAGATAGATAAAACATAAAATCCAAAAGAGATACAACAGATAAAAGTCTAAGTGTCTAAGATATACCAACCCAAAAATACATCTCAAAGCTCAAATACAGTAATTCATAAAGTAAATACAACTCATGACAACTGAAAATAAGCTATAAGCAAACCCTAGCTATCTATACAATCTCTACTATGTCTCCTCTAAGCTAGCAGGCAACCTCCAGGCTATCTGTAAAATTTATCAACAGGTCCAGTCAGGACAGGAGCGAGCATAGTACATCTCAATAAATCATAGCAGGTCAGGATATATAATCATGCTAGAGAGTAAGATACAAGATACTGAAGGAACAACATGATAAAAAGAGAGAGACTGTAAATAAATAGCTACAGTATATAGAGAACTAACAGTGCTAGTGATTCAGAGCACAAGATGGTTATGTAGACGGCACGATGTTGTATACGAGTAATCTACAGAGGTTGTACACGAGTAATCTACTGGATTGAATACATAACCACTTCTACTCTCCTGCCCCAATCAATACACAAGGATCTAGTTAAGTTATGTTATTGTACACGAAGGTCATGTGAATATATGATTATACACGATTTCACACATTTCGTACACGAATGTCCCAAATACAAGGAGTACACGATGTTCATGATAAAGTACACGAACACGAATACCAGATGTATCCGCTAAGGGGATAACATCGCACAACAAGATCCATATAGTACTAATCCGTGTTTCCAACGTGTTAGCATCATGTAAAGTAATCTAAAGTAGGAAAATACTCCTAATGCAGGATATGAAATGATTAGAGAATGTACTCGCCTGATAACCTGAACAGCTGATAGGTATAGAGGTCCAAACTGAAGCCACAGAGTCCTATTTAGAGCAACACAGTGTAGAAGCATGTAATTTCAGAACCAGAAAACCTATGTGCCAGACACTACATACGCCAGAGCTCGAACAAAGTACTTCACACAGCAAAAACAACAAATATGGACATTGAAAGAGGACTTTTTATTACATATAAAAGTCTATTACATGTCTAGAAAAGATTGTATAAAGGAAAATTTCTACAAAAGAAAAGATCCTGAGTCTACAGCCAGCAGCCACCATGCTCCCTCAAATAGGCGCAGCAATCACCATGCACCCTCAGTCAGGCGCATCCTACCATGCGCCTTCAGCAGGGCGCATCCTTTCAGCAGTTCAGTTATGTGCATCCTCAGTTATGTGCATCCCTTCGGCAGCTCAGTTATGTGCATTCCTTCAGCAGTCCAGTTATGTGCCGCTCTTCCAGCCAGGCTCACCGCCATCTAAATGCTTCGACTAATGAAGTATTTATTGAGCAAAACGAGGGTGGCAATCAACCCTCTAGCTGTAGGAAGAGCTTCCCAAACTGAGGAAGAGAAGAGCACCGCAAGCCGACCTGTGGCCAGGGGAGGCTTCGAAAGAGCCTCCAAAGGCGAAGGAAGACCGCAATCGAAACTACGGCTAAAGGAGCAGCTTTCAACACAACCAAAGTGGGCGACACCCACTTTGAAGAAAGAAAGAGCCCCCAAAGCCGCAGTACCGCCATTCCGATCTGCGGTTCTTCCAGAATAACGGAGACGAGGCTCGAGCATCCCTATCTTTGGATGCAACAGGCACCTTCCGCCTGCCACGGAAGCCCTCGACTCCGACTTTTGGATGTAACAGTCACCTTCAAGTGCATCAATGAAGACGTTGCATCGCATCTTCACCCTCGGGAGCATCTCATCAACAGAATGCATCCGAGTAAACAAGTTCATGTCGGAAGAACGTGAGAGAACGAGAAGCAAACTCTCTCCAAGCCACTATTTATAGGCCGGGCAAATCAAACCCATGCGCCAAGTGGATGGCTCTCCGAATTCTATGCAATAAATTTACATTAAATGGATGAACCGGACGCTTTGAAATCAGCCAAGTCAAAACGGCTATTTAAAGCACTCGAAGATCGTAACAGTCGCACCATTAAAGACGTGTCACAAAGCGGATACACCGGCCAGACAGCGCATCACACAGACGCGTCCTTTGAACATCAAGTGCATCACACAGACGCGCCAGGCGTCGAACAGGGATGCGCTCCCATGCGTCCCCATACGCCTAGTAGAATGCCGATCGATGCGCCAACTCAGCTGACTCAGCTGTCCATCGAATGTCAAAAACATTAAATGTTGAACTGACAGAGTTGGCAGCACGCCTACCGAAATCTGAACAGTTCAGAAGACGAAGCGTCTCCAACGTCAGCATCATCATTACTTTCCTCCGACGGCTACTGCCACGCGGCCACCCAATCATCTCGCATGCACCTCCGCAGTCGTGCGCCTAAATCTGCATGCGCCTCAAAAGCCATGCGCCCCAGACTTCTCTCTGATCCCGAAAGACAGGAGTTAAGTCACTACTAAAGCCTCGTATGCGCCTCAAAATTCATGCGCCTCGAATGGTTCGTGACTCCTAAAGGTTACGAGCCAAAGCCTCCTCATGCGCCCAATCCTAGGCGCATCCTACCAGATCATTCTCCATCAAATTCGAGATCTCTGAGCCATGGGTCGATGACACGTGTCCTTTGACTCGACTTACCCAAGATCTCAGCAACAGAAAGATCTTCTTCTCTGCTACGTGCCGGCCCACAACAGCAGTATAAAGAATTTAACCCCTCAATCAGGGCGCATCGTCCATGCGCCTCTATCAGCAACAACCACGTGGCATCCCCACGTCTAGGCGCATCCTACATATGCGCGCATGAGCTGCCAGCCTGCAGACTATAAATAAGAGGGATCATTTCCTTCTTACACACACACAGGAACGAAAAAACGAATAAACACACCACCAGAGAGGCAGATACAGACACTCAACGTCTCCCTCCTCTCACCAAGCTCCAGCACCCAGAGCAATCCAGACCTTCAGAGAACAGATAACCGTCGTCAGATCGTCAACGGAGTCAATGTATTACCACTCGCTCCATCGGCACAAAGGACCCAGATAAACAAAAGTGTACTCCTAGGACTGCATCTAAGTCCTATATTGTAACACTGTTCTGTTTGTATTGAAATTTGCTTAAAAGAATTTTAATGGCAAACAAGCTGGCGACTCTGCTGGAGACCTATTTCTTCTCCACCGAAAAAGCTGTATCGTAATCTGACGACGTGAAGGTGGGCTCCTCCCACAAGACGCTGGTCGTACGCCTCAATCAACAGGCGTATGAGGAGTTCATCTCTGAAGGCAGTGAGAGTCCTTCGAAGCGGCTGCCGAAGCCGAAGAAGACCCGCCGAGTCTGAGTGTGTAAGGTCGACGCCTCGGGCACCACCATCGAAGGGGATGCGCCGATCCAGCCTTTTCTTCTAGCTGACGTCCTCAGCAACCAAGATGCGCCCACTGGTGCAGCGCATCTCTCGGGGAAACGTGCGGCTGACCACATTCTCCAGCCATCTCCCTCTCAAGCGAGGAAGATGCGTCGACGGAGCAGGGGCGCAGCCAATGCCCCGCGCATCACCTCTGATGCGCCACAGAAGGTCTCTGTCTTTGACAGACTCACTCGCTGTAATGGCAAGGAAAATTTGGATTCTGAGTACTATGCGCCCCAGCGGACTGGTACGAAGAAATCCAATGCAGCACGGACCATGCGCCCCAAACGTGCTATGCCAGCAGCAAGCCAGAAGTATGCACTCACAATCATGCGCGCTGCTGATGGTAAGCTGTACAAGGTCGACTCAGGTGCTTCTGCGCCAGAAACGAGCCGACCTTCAAAGTCCTTGTCTCACTTAGGCGTATTTATTGCGTGCACAACCAAGTCGAGTAAGGCAAATCCAGTGGTCTTGAACTCCTGCGCCTCCTCTGGTTGTGCATCTGAGGTCCGTTCAAGTCACTTCAAATATTGTTCCCCCACTACTGATCGGGACGCCTGTTTGGTGTTAGATCAGGGGGCACAGCATTCACCTGACCACCCTGGCGCTTGGCCTTGTCTTGCGCCTGAAGGGGGTGTGAAGGTGGCACTCTCCTCCAACGATTTGCGCAACGTGATCACTCACAAGCGCCGATCAGGAGAGCCGACCGACAAGTAAGATGCGCCCCTTATAGGGCACACTTGTGCTGTGGTCACTATCAACTGCTGTTGCAAGACGGCAGTCCCGCCAAGGCAGTCAGTGTTCCAGCGGCTGCAATCATCGACACCCCTCCGACGTCGCCTCGGGAAGAAGGTGTCAACAAAAGAAGAGCCAAGGGTTGCTTCCTGCAACGTGATCTCTAACTCCTCGTTAGTCCGAAAGACGACTGGCAACTCCTCGTCCTCGTCCAAGAGCCAGCCGAGGAAAACCAAGGCGAGTGTCTCGTCCTCCGGAGTGTTTCAAGGCACTCGGGGGAGAAAGAAGATCTTGGAGGAAACTGGGGGTAGTCAGACCCTTGTCGAGCCTCCTTCCGAAGTTGAAGCTGTCTTCCAAAGTACAGCTAAGGCCGATCTTCCCGAAGTCAGCCTCCCGGACATGGCTGAGGGTCATCTAGCCCCTGTCATTCAAGACGAGGGTGTCCCCCAAAACACAGCCGGGGGTAGTCTAGCCCCCACGAATCTGAGTCTCGGCGACGAAGAAGTCCTTCAAGACGGAACCAAGGGTAATCAGGCCCTTGCAGATGCTCCCATCGAGAATGTTCTCTAGAACATAGCCGAGGGTGGCCAAGACGAAGCTCTAGGAGAGGCAACTCCCCTACAAGAGAGTGAAGCCGAGAGCGAAGCATCAACCGATCCATCCACTTCCAGCCGTGTCATAACAGTATACATGGCTAGGGGTGATTCCGAGTCTGATGCACCGCCATCAGACCTCGTCCAGCGCATGGACACATTAGAAGGAGGACTCAAAATTCTCTCTACCTCCAAATAAACACTGACTCAAGCAGTATTTGAGATACGGTCAGCTTTGGCCAAGACACCTTCTATCGGTCCCGACCCAGGGGCCAATGGAGAATCAAGTGTACCCCTTCAACAGGTATCCTTGGATACGGATCGCCGAGAAGCACCTCGGACATCGGAGCCCTCAAATGCTCAACTTCAAGTAGTACCACCTTCCCCGACTCCCAGCTCCACGGAAGACGTGGTCGAGGTGATCAGGGACTTGCGCGAGCGCTTTGAGTCCAAGACGAGACAAGAGGAGCGCGAAAAGATGGGGATTCCCCAATCTTATCCCCTCGAGTGGAACAAAGTGGTTTATCCTCCTAAGTATAAACCACAAACACTAACGCCATACGACGGAAAGGACTCTCCTCGTCGCTATCTGACGTACTTCCAGTCTCAGACGGGACATCTTCCGAAGGAGGACGCGCTACTCACCAGCATATTTGTCGGGGCACTGAAGGGAGTGGCGTACGACTGGTACTGCAGCCTTTCCGACAATTCCATATCCTCCTTCGACGACCTGACGCGCCTTTTTCTCGACCATTTCTATGACGGCGGAAAGGACATGACAATGGTGTCCCTTATAGATATACGCCAGAAGGAGAAGAAAACAGTTCGAGTGTTCATCGAACGTTTTCGACAGGTCTGCTTCATACTGCCCCCGGGCATGCCAGAACATGCGCTCCTCTCCTCCTGCAGCATGAACATGCTGCCTGCAGTCAAACTCTGGCTCAACTCTACTCCTTCTCCCGACTGGAGCTCCTTGATCATTGAAGCAGAAACCGCAAAAAAGAAGGCCTGCAACCAACAACCCCGGACGAGACACGAAGGGGAAACAGGTGTTGACTGTCACTGCCTCAAAAGGTGCGTCAGCACCTACTCAGAAGCCTCCACCTGCACCAAGGCCAAAGGAGGTTTATTCGTTCAACGACGAAGACACCCTACACCTCTTTGAGATACTGAAGCAGGGTGACAAGATCAAGCTGTCGGACCCGAAGCATCCCGACGAGGTTGGGAAAGTGGACAACCCGGGGTATTGTCACTACCATCGGTACACCCAACCAAGGACTGCTATGTCCTCAAGAATTACATCCAGAGCATAATCAATGCGGATGTAATCTCTGTCGACTACGAGGAGAAGACGGTGTCAGCCAATGTGGTTTCAATCCAGTTTGGCACCCTGCCGCCGACTACAACACAAAATGGCGTCGTCCCCATCCCTAAGGCGATAATGGAGGTGGTTAACTTACCACCTAGTCGTGACAACGTGAGTGGACTCATCCCACTCACCACATCTCGGGGAGAGATCCTCTGGGTTTACCCTGATCTTGTCTCCGAGGTGACTCAACCGGAGGTACGCCCTACCTCAAAATCCAAAGGCAGGAAGATCAAGTCTTGTCGCATGGTCTCTTCTTCAGCAGAAGAGGCACTTCCTGTACAGACGCGTTCACAACAGAACGCCCAACCCGACGAAGCTACCGTCGAGGTGGTGCCTCCTTGCACCGTCCCTGCAGTCCAGGAGGAGGGCCCGTCTAAGCCCCCAGCAGCCAATAAACATAAGCAGATAGAGGCCCGCTTCGATAGGCCTCTGCGAAAGGAGAATGCTTCGGGGTTAGCCAAGCCCCACAACTTTAACATACTGGCACAACTGGCCAGTACTCCCGCCCGCCTATCTCTGTTTGAGCTCCTTCGTCTTTTCAAAGACTCCCGAGAAGCTCTCTGTGTAGCTCTGAAGGATGCTGAATCCTTTCTCAGTCAGGTCAAACAGCCTGAAGATCTCCCGACTGTATGCACACACTGCCACTGTACGGATGAGGTTATCCTCAATATAACCTTTACCCAACAGGACATGCTGCTCAAGCATAACCGACACAACAGGCCGCTGTATTATACAGGGTATATCGGTTCAGTCAAGGTGAAGCGGATTCAGATCGATCCGGGGTCTTCCCTCAGCATCATCCCGAAGACGCTGCTCTCGACACTGGGATCCCAATTTACCGGTTAGCGCCTTCCAATATAACTATCAGTGGCTTCAACGCTAGCAAAAGCGAGCCGCTGGACAAAATACGACTAAAGTGCCATATCGGTAACCTCATAACCGAGGTCACTTGTTATGTCGTGGACGCC
This sequence comes from Iris pallida, assembly GCA_029216955.1. Classification (NCBI taxonomy): domain Eukaryota; kingdom Viridiplantae; phylum Streptophyta; class Magnoliopsida; order Asparagales; family Iridaceae; genus Iris; species Iris pallida. The sequence goes on from JANAVB010028620.1 coordinate 1,341,385, forward strand.
GAAGTCAACTACAACCTGCTGTTGGGTCGCCCATGGATGCATGAGTACATGGTGGTGCCATCTACGCTCCACCAATGTATGAAGTACATGTCCACTAACAACGTCATCCGGACGGAGTTCGCGGACATCGACCCTTTCAAAGGGATTGAAGCCTACTTCACGGATTCTGACTTGTACAAGTCACCTGACGAGGAGGAAGCCAATGATGCTGATGACGAAGCAGAAATGGCAGCAGAGCCGAACATAGAGCCTGAGGTCACTCCCGACGCTCCTTTGAAGATCCGACTCAAAGGCAAACCGCCTCAGAAGTTGTCTCCCATGAGCAGTAAGCTGCTCGGGAAAGCACCAGCTATTCCTGAAGCTCCCCTGAAGATACGGCTCAAGGGAAAGCCGCCTCAAACATCGGCTCCCTTTGTGGTGAAACTACAGGGGAAGGCGCCAATCACCGGAGGCACAGTGGAGACACCTCTGAAGGTGCATCTTAAAGGCAAGCCGCCGCCATCCAAGCTGCCAGAAAAGGCCCGTATAGTCCTCTCAGACTCCAAGACCAACGCTGTGGTGGACTCTCCCAATCCTACTCCAGTACTCACAGATGAAGAGCTAGGGGAATATATCTCTGCTGATGTAGATGCCCCCTCTCTGGACAATGTAATCCCGCGGGATAAAATCTCATATTTTATCAATAATAGAGTGTCTTTTAATTATTCTAGTCTTCCATATTGGAATGCCATGTATACATTAGATAACGCTTTACGGTCGTTGCAAACACAAATAACGACCGTCCATCATGTAAATCGAGTAGTCCCGTCCCAAGGGGTCTGTTACATAGTCCCGCCACGGAATCGAGACGAAGAACCCATCATCTTCGACAAAGTTGAGCGTCATCAAGACCTCCCGCCACTCGAGCCAGAACCAGATAACGGCAGAATACAAGTCTATCGGTACACGGACAAGGCAAAGTACCTCATCCAAAAGATGGGTTATGACCTAAAAAGCAACAAAGGCCTGAACTACGGCAAGGGTCGACGTCTCTCCCTCCGGCTTCCGACACCTAAAGGAAAGCCGCAGGACTACTACAATAAAACTCGATGGGGGGTAGGCTATGTCACGCCACCGTTAACTCCAGAGAGTTCAGACGCAGAAGAAGTAAAGTATTCTCACTCGTCCGAAGCATCAACTTGGGATTCCGATACCAGCATCGGATCAGTCTTCAAGAAAGTGTTGTCAACCAACATGACATCAGCACAACCTCAAGAAGATGAAGGCCAAACGCCAGAATTCTTTAAAGAAGAACCTTGGGCTCAACGCCTGGGAGAACAGTGGGAGTCTCATTTTGAACTACGTGAACCTCCCACCGAGGACGAGGTCGAGCAGATCGACCTTGGGGATGGATCTTCTTCCAAACCCATCTTCGTCAATAAAAGCCTAAAAGGAGAAGACCGAGAATCTTTAATCCAGCTGGCTAAAGAGTATATCGACGTCTTTGCCTGGTGTTACGAAGATATGTCGGGACTTGACCCCCAAATCGCGATGCATAGGCTGAACATCTTTCCTGATGCCAAGCCTATCAAACAACAATAGCGACGCTTCCGTCCGGACATCAGGAACGCCATCGATCAGGAGGTGGACAAGCTCTTGACCAGCGGCTTCATCCGTGAAGAACAACACCCAGATTGGGTAGCCAACGTCGTCCCCGTCACCAAGAAGAATGGGAAGATACGAGTTTGTATCGACTTCAGAGACCTCAACTCTGCTTACCCGAAGGACGAATTCCCGCTTCCAATCACCGACGTGATGATCGAAAACACATGTGGCTTCGAGCGCATGTCTTTTATGGACGGGTATTCAGGCTACAACCAGATCAAGATGTTCCCCGATGACGCAAAACACACATCATTCAGGACTCCAAAAGGCGTTTTCTGCTACACAGTGATGCCCTTCGGCTTGAGGAACGCTGGTGTGACATACCAACGAGCTATGAGTACCATTTTTCGTCAGCATCTTCGCAAGATAGTCGAATGCTATGTTGATGACATTGCAGTCAAGAGCCGTCTTAAAGGAGATCACCTGCAAGACCTCAAGACAATCTTCGATCTCATGCGGGCGCACCAGCTCAAGATAAACCCCGCTAAATCCTTCCTAGGGGTTTCTAGCGGAAAGTTTTTGGGCTTCATGATCACAGCAAAAGGCATTCATGTCGATCCTGAGAAGACAAAAGCCATCCTCGATATGGACCCTCCGAAGAACCTTCGAGAACTTCGAGGCCTACAGGGGCGTCCAGCATATATCCAGAGGTTCATAGCAAACCTTTCTGGCAAATGTCAACCCTTCACTCAGCTCATGAAGAAGGGAGTCTCTTACGTCTGGACAGAGGAGTGCCAAAAGGCTTTCGACGACATCAAGGCTTATCTGACAAGCCCGCCAGTCCTGGTGGCACCCGTCGTCGGCAAACCATTTATCCTCTACGTCCGTGCTATGGATCACTCCATCGGTGCTCTGCTAGCTCAGAACAGTGATACAGGCTATGAGCAAGCAATCTACTACCTCAGTCGAACTCTGATCGGGACCGAACACCGGTACAATCCATTGAAAAGGAGTGCTTGGCTCTGGTATTTGCCATCCAAAAGACTCGTCATTATGTCTCGGGCCAGACAATTCATGTTATTTCCCGAGTCAATCCGCTCAGAGTCCTCATGACGAAGCTAGGATCATTAAACTCCCGGCTTGCCACATGGACGATCTTGCTAACGCCATACAACATGGTGTTTGTTCCACAAAAAGCTGTTAAGGGTCAAGCTCTAGCGACTTTTTAGCTGCACACCCCATCCCAGAGTCCTCAAGACTCTATGAAGACATCCTGGATGAGGTCCAAGAATCAAACGTCACCGAAGAAGGCTCCGTCTGGCGGATATTTTTCGATGGCGCTTCAAGAACAGGTCCCAAAGGCCAAATCATCGCTGGAGTGGGGGTGGTATTAGTCTCCCCCAATCAGCTGGTCATCCAGCGTGCTTACTCCCTTTCAAATCCGTGCTCCAACAATGTTGCTGATCACAACGCGCTCATTATGGGACTCCAGCTGGCGCAACAGCTGGGGGTGAATCATCTGGAAGCCTACGGCGACTCCAAACTCGTCGTAAACCAGATCAGAGGGCAATACGAAGTTCGCCATGAAGATCTGATCCCTTACCATGAAGTTGCATTGAACATCATTTCAACCTTCACCGAGTTCTTCATCGAACACGTACCTCGTCTACAAAATCTGGAGGCTGATGCTCTGGCTGGCCTCGCAGCCTCATTGGCAGCACCCCTCGGGACTCAACACTACGTCACAGTGGTGGGTCGAGACTTGGTCTGTCCTAAAAACAACCTGTGCTCATGAGTGGCCCATGCCATGTCAACCAGTGTCGGTGTTAATGTTCGAGACTGGAGATTCCCGTTCATCGACTTTGCTGTCTACGGAATTCTCCCAGAGGACCCGAAAGAAGCAGTCTCAGTCAGGAGACGCTCTCTTCGATTCTACTATGATACGGCTACTAAAATGCTGTACCGACGCTCCTACGATGGACTTCTCCTTCGATGTTTGTCCAACGAAGAAGCAGCCGAAGCCCTTCGAGAAGCTCACGATGGAACCTGCGGGGCCCATCAACCTTGCCCTAAGTTGCAGGACCGACTGCGATGCATGGGCTACTACTGGCCAACCATGGCCGCTGACGCTGTTGAATATGCTAAGAAGTGCCATGTGTGCCAGCTTCACGCAGACTTCATTCATACACTTCAGAACCACTACATCCTACAGTCGCCTCCTGGCCCTTCGAAGCTTGGGGCATGGACATTGTGGGACCAATCACCCCTCCTTTATCAAGAGGACATCGCTTCATCCTAGCCATCACTGACTACTTCTCCAAATAGGCAGAAGCAGTTCCACTGGCAGAAGTGAAAAGCTCCAGGGTGATCAGCTTCATCAAACATCACGTCATCTACCGTTTCGGAGTACCCCGAAGGATCATCCACGATAATGGTCCTCAGTTCATCAGCCATGTTTTTAACAGATTCTGTGATAAGAATCGCATTCAAATCGTGGCATCAACCGCCTACAATTCGGCAACAAACAGATTGGCCGAGGCATTCAACAAGACTATCGTCAGGCTACTCAAAAAGGTCGTGTCATCCAACAAACGCGACTGGGATGAAAAGCTCGACGAATGCCTTTGGGCCTACCGCACGATGGTACGGACATCGACAGGCAACACACCATTCTTTTTGGTCTACGGGAGCGAAGCTGTACTGCCTCTCGAGATCCAGATACCCTCTCTCCGTGTAGTGATCATAAACCAACTCACAGAAGAGGACAATCAAAGTCGTCATCTGCGAAAACTGGAGGCACTTGACGAAAAGTGTCTCCTAGCTCAACAACGTATCGAACTTTACCAAGCCCGTATATCACAGGCTTTCAACAAGAAGGTCAAGCAGAGGACTTTCCAAGTAGGCGACCTGGTTCTGGCAGTCAGGAGGCCGATGGTGTTGACTCACAAGATACCAGGAAAGTTCGAGCCCAAGTGGAAAGGACCTTTTATCGTAGAGACGGTATACTCAAATGGTGCTTACCGTCTCGCCAAACCCAATGGAGACTTGTTCATGATGCCCATCAATGGCAAGTTCCTAAAGAAGTACTACTCTTGACATCTTTCAAACATGTTCTTCCACCAGGGGATCTGTGGACCCAATCATCAGGGCTCACAGACAATTCTCGTCCATAAAATCATACGCTTACGGAACCCAGTTGTTCCGCAGCATCCTCCAGTAGAAGGACAACCACGTCCGCATCACCTCTGAGTTGTCTTCCTATACCCTACAAAGCAGAATCTTACATCCCATAAGACTACGCTACCCATCATGTTTACCACATCCACATTACCTCTGAGTAAATATCCCGTACAGACAACCCCTGCGTTGATGTACATTAATCGCAGAACTTCCACGTCGACATTACCTCTGAGTAGTTCTGCGTATCCTCTAGAATCATTCCTACCACGTTCATAACACCTCTGAGTGGGAAGATTCTATCATTTTGAATCCCATATTTGTCACGTCCACATTACCTCTGAGCAAACATGTTGGTTCTTTCAAATTTATTATCTATACCAAAAAATCAAGGTGCGCAAAAGATAATAGGTCCACACAAATCATCAAAGTTCATGACAAACAAAAATGAACACATCACAGAAAATTGTGTACTTATTTATTTTCTAAAAAAAAGGGAGAGTAAAGGATTACACTATCCCCAGCAAGAGCTGCAAATACACAAAAAGAAGAGACTACAAGCCCTAAACATCCCCAGGGTTGGCTGAAAGCTCTTCAATTCGACGCCTCAAGTCTGCCGCCCGAGTCTTCACAGTCGCCAAGACTCGACGTTCAGCCTCTTGACGCATCGCTTCAATAGCCTCAGGAGAAGTATCATTTTCATGCTTCTCATCCAGCTGCTGTCGCTGCTGAGCCAAAGTAAGAGCCCGGTGGGTGAAAGTTGCCTCCTCCTTCTTGAATAATACGTGATCAGCCTGGACACGTTCGGCGTCTAATAGAAGTCGGGCCCGTTGGTTCTCAAGGCGGCGGATCTGGGCATCAATCTTCGCGATACCAGTGTCCAACACAGCTCGCGCCTTCACCGTCTTCCGCGTAGACTGAGACAACCGCTCTACTGCAGCTTCAGTCTCAGCCACTTCGCGTTCCCAGACACCCACGGTGGCCTGGTAAGAAGACTCAGTCTCGGCGATCAGCTTCTCCTTCTTCGTATCTATTAGGACGGAGAGGTCGTTTTGTTGGATGTGCTGCAGTTTGAAAAGCAGCTGGTCCAACTCAACCATGGAGGATTCTAGAATGTCGGCCATATGATCGTGGCCCTGATGAAGACGGATCAGGTTGATATGAGGCATAGCCAGAGTTCTTGCCATCGCAAAACACCCATTGGCGTCCATCACGGCCGATACACCCTTCTGTTGTATTTTATACACTGCCTCGATGATGAATTTCACGTATTCATCTGCATCCGCCAGCACCTACGGCGTCATAGCAGGAGTCGGAGGAGCTGCTGTAGCAGGCGGACCGCAAGAAAGCCCGTCTGCCTCAATCTGCGAGGCTGGACCCTCGGTATCAACAGGTTCTTCATTAACAGGGGCTTGACTACTAGTCCGAGGAGCCAAAGGAACAGAAGAAGCCGAGACAGGCGTCGAGATAGTACCCCAAGTGGAAGGAGCAACAGAGGGTTCCATCAAACCCTTACCCTTCCCAAACTCGAAAGAACCCCCGACGTCAGTGGCCACCTCATCAGCCCCCAACGTGCTATCAGCAGCCAGTACCTCTCCTGGCAGAACGGGGAGATCAACACTTATCTCCTGACTCACCCCTGAAGTCAGGACCGCCAGACGAGTTTCCTCATCAAATCCCTCTACAGGGACAGGATCTGTCGCTACCTCCTGATCGGTAGCCACCTCAGCTTCCGCTGCTGAGTCTGGGGTAGGGCTCGACAATGATGCAGCCGACCTCCCCTCATCATGACAAGGAGGGGTATCAACCCTCTCCTCTGTTCCAACCATATATGTTGCCCCCGCAATAGACCCTTCCAACTCTGGAACGACGTCATCTGAAGACGACGAACTCCACTCTACTTCATCATCACGAAGCCCCGTGTCCGCTGGACCCTCAGCGTCCAAGGCCTCCACGGTAGCTGGCACCATCCCGGAAGTTGCTGCAACCTCCGCATCTCTTTTAACAAAGTCTGGAGATACTAAAACCTCCGCAGGAACAACATCTTCAGGATTCTCCTCCATTGGAGACATTACCATCGGAGGAATGCGCTCGTCAGAAGAGCTTGCCACCTCCTTCGGTTTACTGACACCCGGTTTCGAAACACATGTCTTCTTCTTCGGTGATCCCTACAAGAAGAAAAGCACAAGTCACCAAAATGACAAGATGAGCCAAAATTACGGAGGACACTTTACCTCAGCAAGAACTGATTCCACTGGCGTTACAGACGACATTCCCGTAGCCTTTGGAGTCGTGGGTTTTCTCGGCCTTTTTGGTACAGATGAACCGGCTTCTGCGTCGGCCCGTCTCTTTCCAACAGAAGGATCTCTCACTGATGCTGCAGCAGCAGTCCGATATCCCGTCAATTCTGGTGGACGATATGACCGAGCCGCTATCAACATATTCGCTGTGGCCTCCAGCTGAGTTCCAATAATGAAACTAGTCTCCCTATCATAACCTGGAGATGCAGTATTTATTGTGCAATACATTTTAACGGTCGAATACAGGATTTGTGGCCGAGGGTTGCGAACTGGCGCAGTAAAATGAACACCAGTGCACCCGACATTGTAATATTGCCAGCCCCGAGCTCCATCCAGCAAACTCCCGATGAACCCCAGACTGTTACTGGGATTCCGTAACATTAGCTGGGTATAGCCAAACTGGCGAGCGAACCGGCTGGGCAGATATGGCTCCAGATAATACCTATTTTGGTTACGGTAAACCATGTGAGAAAGCCGAATACTTTGCAACCAACGAAAACCCCATTTCGGCAGAGTAATCGCATCTTCACCTGAGTCGTCTAAATATTGGTCAGCCTCGAAACCTTTAAAGATGGGGCCGACCTTGGCAATCTCCCACCCCTGAAGGTAGGACAAAACTCTCCTGCAAACGGGGACGCCAGTGTGTAACCACTTTCTCTTGTAGAAGCGACGGATAAAGGCATCACCTTCAACGTGATCCTCCTCCGGACCTGGACTCATCACGTTCGGATGATGCAGAATCAACCATCCCATAAGATAATGGAATGGTAGTTCGGCCCGGGGAAAATTGTCGTTTCTACCTCTCCCATGGATCACATCATCAGCAAAGGTCCTCAAACCCCGCAACAGGTTACACACCATCGCGGGAAGGAGAGCTAGAGGACGACCAAAGACCAACTTCACGGCGGTCAAAATGATATTCCAGAGTACCCTCTCCACAGCACAATATCCGCCCGCAAACACACAATCTCGGAGCCATATCATCAAGTATGCCGTTAACACCACCTTAGATGACATCTGGTGCGCACAGTGCCAGAAGCAGGTATACGCATTCTCGCCACTCTCATTTGAACGGGGGGCCCTCTCATCTAGTCGGCTCATTTCGGAAGTTACTTCCGCCGGTTTCAGCCCTTGCGGTGTCATAAATCGGATCTTCGAGGAATCTGCCAGATCCTGCTTGAAGACGTAATCCCTCCAAGCAGTCACATGAGGCTGAGTCCTGCCTTTGTCTTTTCGTTGCATCAGATAATGATGGCTCGCCACCTCTTTGAAGATAGCCATCATCTTCGGGTCCTTATCTTCCAGAACAAGGATCTCTTCGTTTGACAGGAAGTATTCCTCGTACGGTTTTGAGCCCCAAGGAAGCTTGGACACTTCGTACATCTCATGGAGAGCTAACCCCAACTCCCCCACTGGAGTAAAGAAGGTGGCAGTCTGGGCATTGAACAATTCCAAGAGTGCAAGGAACATAGGCTTATTGAGGTCCATGCCAGCCTGCGTGGCACGGATAGCGGCTGTCAGCCCAATCTCTTTAAGCTCAGCCTTGAACTTCGAAAGCACCCAAATGGTCAACTCGTCCCACTTCGGCATGTGGTGACACCAACCTTCAACCCTAAAGCCACCTTTCGGATACGTGACCCTCGATGTCCGCATCCGACTTACAAAGGTTGAGGCACTGAAGGCAAAAGTGTCACTAGGGACTTCACTGTAGAGGCTCCCAGGATGCAAAGTTCGGCAACTAAACGAGGAACCGGCTCGCGAAGCGGCCAAGGTATCCCTCTGATTCGAGGTAGCATCAATTGAAAGAGTACCTCCCAAGGCCCCTCCTTGAGAAGGAGTAAGCTCCCAGGGCATCCTTCTCTTGGAAGCTAAACGGTAGAAGGCTGTCAGTGGCAACTGGCGGTCAAGTTATCGCATGTACAGCATCATGCCTTTTGCATAGAAGAACCAGTCTTCTTTGATCTTCAGTATCTTCCCTTCGGAAGAGATCAGTCGATCACCGAACAAAAAGGCAGGTTTTAATAAAGTCACATCCTCGGATTCAGCAGATTTTAGTTTACCGCTCTCCATCATACTCTGGAGGAAAATCGACAACTGATTCTGGATCTGCAATATTCTCTCAGGAGGTTGATTCTGTAAGATAGCATCCTTCGCAGGGTTGATAATCGCCTCGTCAAAATCAACCCCCATTTGACAAAGAGAAGCATCCAGAAGGACTTCATTCAGCAAAGGAATCGTCATCAATACTGACACAACAAAAACAAAAGTTAGGCCAAAAAAGACAAAGTGTGTCAAGCAATCTGGCACATCATCAGGGTGTAAACCCACGTGCGTCAGCAAAAGCTTCGGCGCATCATCAGGGTGTGAACCCATGTGCTTCAGCAGAGAGGCTTCGGCGCATCATCAGGGTGTGAACCCATGCGCGTCAGCAGAGGCTTTGGCGCATCATCAGGGTGTAAACCCATGCGCGTCAGCAGTTAAACTTCGATGCATAATAAAGACCTAAACCTATGCACGTCGGCGGGATAAAACCTTGACGCATCATCAGGACAGAAGTCCATGCGCGTCGGCAGCAGATAGTTAGGGTACACCAACTCAGCCGTATGATCCAAAGCTCGTCGAACGTCGGCCGGAGTCACAGTGGTGACAGGAGCATCCTCTTCGGCAAACTCCGTCGGCTCCTTTCCCTTGCCAACACCGCTGCGAGAAGTCTTGGGAGCCATCGCTTGAGAGAAGAAAGTTAGGGTTTTTTGTGAAGAAGAAATCTAAAAGACAAAAGTAAAGAGAAGAAGAACTCTCTCTCTCCATCTCACGGCTATTTATAGGCTTGGTCGCACGCGTGAACCGATGAAGTGTGACCTCATCCGTCGTCTCGGGTTCTGTGAAGAGATAACCGCAAATAAAACCAAAAAGATCATCATTAATCTTTCTTGGTTATCGAGGCGTTATCATTTGCATTAACTGAGCGGATCATGCGCCCCGTCACTGATGTTCGGAGTATCTATGTACCCCAACCTCCATGCTTCTTATTCAAAGTATTCCAAAACTTGTCCAAAAGTTTTAAAAACTTTGAAGGGGGTCTTGTAGAAGTATGGAATTTCAGAACCAGAAAACCTATGCGCCAAACACTACATGCGCCAGAGCTCGGACAAAGTACTTCACACAGCAAAAATAACAAATATGGACATTGAAATAGGACTTTTTATTACATATAAAAGTCTATTACATGTCTAGAAAAGATTGTATAAAGGAGAATTTCTACAAAAGAAAAGATCCTGAGTCTACAGCCAGCAGCCACCATGCGCCCTCAAATAGGCGCAGCAATCACCATGCGCCCTCAGTCAGGCGCATCCTACCATGCATCCTCAGCAGGGCGCATCCTTTCAGCAGCTCAGTTATGTGCATCCTCAGTTATGTGCATCCCTTCGGCAGCTCAGTTATGTGCATTCCTTCAGCAGCCCAGTTATGTGCCGCTCTTCCAGCCAGGCTCACCGCCATCTAAATGCTTCGACTAATGAAGCATTTATTGAGCAGAACGAGGGTGGCAATCAACCCTCTAGCTGGAGGAAGAGCTCCCCAAATCGAGGAAGAGAAGAGCACCGCAAGCCGACCTGTGGCCAGGGGAGGCTTCGAAAGAGCCTCCAAAGGCGAAGAAAGACCGCAATCGAAACTATGGCTAAAGAAGCAGCTTTCAACACAACCAGAGTGGGCGACACCAACTTAGAAGGAAGAAAGAGCCCCCAAAGCCGCAGCACCGCCATTCCGATCTGCGGCTCTTCCAGAATAACGGAGACGAGGCTCGAGCATCCCTATCTTTGGATGCAATAGGCACCTTCCGCCTGCCTCGGAAGCCCTCGACTCCAACTTTTGGATGTAACAGTCACCTTCAAGTGCATCAATGAAGACATTGCGTCGCATCTTCACCCTCGGAAGCATCTCATCAACAGAATGCATCCGAGTAAATAAGTTCATGTCGGAAGAACGTGAGAGAACGAGAAGCAAACTCTCTCCATGCCACTATTTATAGGCCGGGCAAATCAAACCCATGCGCCAAGTGGATGGCTCTCCGAATTCCGTACAATGAATTTGCATTAAATGGATGAACCGGACGCTTCGAAATCAGCCAAGTCAAAATGGCTATTTAAAGCACTCGAAGATCGTAACAGTCGCACCATTAAAGACGTGTCACGAAGCGGATGCGCCGGCCAGACAGCGCATCACACAGACGCGCCCTTTGAACATCAAGCGCATCACACAGACGTGCCAGGCGCCGAACAGGGATGTGCCCCCATGCGTCCCCATACGTCTAGTAGAACGCCGACCGATGCGCCTACTCAGCTATCCATCGAATGTCAAAAACATTAAATGCTGAACTGACAGAGTTGGCAGCACGCCTCCCGAAGTCTGAACAGTTCAGAAGAAGAAGCATCGCCAACGTCAGCATCATCATTACTTTCTTCCGGCAGATACTTCCACACGGCCACCCAATCATCTCGTATGTGCCTCCGCAGCCGTACGCCTAAATCTGCATGCGCCTCAAAAGCCATGCGCCTCAGACTTCTCTCTGATCCCGAAAGACAGGAGTTAAGTCACTACTAAAGCCTCGTATGTGCCTCAAAAGCCATACGCCCTGAATGGTTCATGACTCCTAAAGGTTACGAGCCAAAGCCTCCTCATGCGCCCAATTCTAGGCGCATCCTACCAGATCATTCCCCATCAAATTCGAGATCTCTGAGCCATGGGTCGATGATACGTGTCCTTTGACTCAACTTATCCAAGATCTCAACAACAGAAAGATCTTCTCCTCTGCTACGTGCCGGTCCACAATAGCAGTATGAAGAATTCAACCCCTCAATCAGGGCGCATCGTCCATGCGCCTCCATCAGTAACAACCACGTGGCATCCCTGCATCCAGGCGCATCCTACATATACGCGCATGAGCAGCCAGCCTGCAGACTATAAATAAGAGGGATCATTTCCTTCTTACATACACAGAGGAACGAAAAAACGAACAAACACACCACCAGAGAGGCAGATACAGACACTCAACGTCTCCCTCCTCTCAGCAAATTCCAGCACCCAGAGCAATCCAGACCTTCAGAGAACCGATAACCGTCGTCAGATCATCAACGAAGTCAACGTATTACCACTCGCTCCATCGGTACAAGGGACCCAGATAAACAAAAGTGTACTCCTAAGACTACATCTAAGTCTTATATTGTAACACTGTTCTGTTTGTATTGAAATTTGCTCAAAAAAATTTTAATGGCAAACACACAGGTCAAGATGTATACGAGAGATGATAAATGAAATGTATAATGCATCTGCATGCGGTCTAGGTCAAACTAGACTAAAGTCAACACTTGGTCAACTCTAGTCAACCATACTAGTCAAATTAGGTCAACTAGGTTAAGTTCTAGCCCAACAAGTCTAACAAGTCTCACTAGGCCTAACCAAGCCTAGGCTAGCACTCACACAATCACAAGACAATGTGAACCACAATAATGCATAATATAAAATAGATAATATATATAAATACATACCTTCATACATACATGCATATCCACATTACATACATATTTATTTATATAGGCATATGTTACATCATGCATATTTATATAGTTACATAGATATGTACATTCATGCACATTTACATACATACTTTTATACATTATATATGTTAATATTCATTACAATGTATTATATTTTACTTATACCTTTGATTGATTCATTCATTCATATATGACATTCATTCATGCATATTACATACTTACATGCATCTATACATTATATACATTGTATATAACATGTAAAAATAGAAGAGGAAAAAAAGGGGGGAAAACTGAAATGGAAAGGGAAGGGAAGGAAAATGTAAAGAAAAGGAAAAACAGTGGACATATACATACTTGTATCATATATTCTACATTACCATACATGCTATCATTATATATTGCATTACAATATTTATACATTATGCATTCATATTCATTACATATATACCTTGCATTCATATCTAGCATTCATTATATACTTTCATGCATACATTGTATATCATTCTTTCATTCATGCATTTATGTATTTGTTGAGACTTGAAGTGATTTTATTGAATGGAGTAACAACATATATATAGGAGAGGCTAGCCTCCTCTCCTATCATTCTAGCCAATGTGGGACTAAAGCCCAATAACACTATATATATATATCAACACTCCCCCTCAAGATGGGCGAAAGATATTCACTAAGCCCATCTTGTCACATCCTCTCATCATGTTGATAGAACTAAGCCCCTTTGTCAGTCCGTCTGCTACCTGATCTTTGGTTGGAACATAGCCCAGCTCTAGTTCTCCTTTATCCAGTTTCTCTTTGATGAAGAATCTGTCAATCTCAATATGTTTGGTCCTGTCATGCTGCACTGGATTGTTGGCAATATTAATAGCTGACTGGTTGTCACACCATAGCTTCATCTTTGTTCCCTGGTCCAGCTTTAGCTCCGTCAGCATATTCTTCAACCACAATAGTTCTGTGACTCCCAAGGCCATCGCTCTATACTCTGCTTCAGCTGTTGATCTGGCCACTACTGACTGCTTCTTACTCCTCCAAGAGACCAAGTTGCCTCCTACAAATATGCAGTATCCCGATGTGGATCTCCTGTCGTCAGCACAGCTAGCCCAGTCAGAATCACAATAGCCCTCAATGCCTACATGATTATTTCTTCTAAAGATCAGTCCCTTCCCGGGGGCTCCCTTCAAGTACCTCAGAATCTGGTACACTGCGTCCATGTGACCCTTCCGGGGGTCATGCATGTAGCGGCTTACTACACTTACCGCAAAGCTGATATCAGGTCGAGTGTGGCTTAAGTAGATTAACTTGCCCACCAATCTCTGATATCTATCCCGGTCAACTGGTTCTCCAGCTTCAGCATCCAGTTTAAACTTCTGGTCTATCGGTGTCGTAGCTGGTTTACATCCCATCATCCCTGTTTCCGTAAGCAGGTCCAGTGCGTACTTCCTTTGAGAAAGAACGATTCCCTCATTATCTCGAGCAATCTCAATCCCAAGGAAGTATCGAAGGGGGCCAAGATCTTTCACCTCGAACTCCTTGCCAAGTTTTACTTTGAATTGGGCGATCTCCTGCTCATCATTGCCTGTGATAATCATATCATCTACATATACTGCAAGCATGGTGATATGGCCTCCACTCCGTCTGAAGAAGACAGTGTGATCAGCATTGATCTGCTGATATCCCATCCCTATCATTGCTCTCCTGAACCTGTCAAACCATGCCCGAGGAGACTGCTTCAGTCCATAGAGAGACTTCTTCAGTCTGCAGACCTTGCCTTCTGTCTGTTTTGTGCCGAATCCTGGTGGTATCTCCATGTACACCTCCTCTACTAGATCTCCATGAAGAAATGCATTCTTCACATCCAGTTGGTGTAGCTTCCACCCTCCATTGGCTGCCAGGGAGATCAAGGTCCTGACAGTGCTCATCTTCGCCACTGGTGCAAAGGTCTCGTCATAGTCGATGCCGTACGTCTGACTGTATCCTTTTGCCACCAGTCGAGCTTTATAGCGCTCAACCTGTCCATCTGGGTTCTGTTTCACAGTAAAAACCCATTTACATCCAACTGCTCTTTTCCCTTCTGGCAGTCTCACCAGCTCCCAAGTGTGGTTCTTCTCAAGAGCTCCCAACTCCTCGTGCATTGCCGCTTTCCACTTTGGATCGTTCTTGGCAACCTGCCAATTGTTAGGTACAGTAATACTATCCAAAGATGCTATAAATGCTCCATGAGAAGAAGATATATGATCATAAGAAACAAACTTAGCAAGATCCCAACCATATCTGTCCGGAGGATTTCCCGCATTGCTGCGTGTAGTCCTTCGTGTAGGTAGTGGTATGGGAGGAACGATATCACCTGAGGAGGGTGGTGGTGTAGATGAGGAGGATGGTGGTATAGGTGTCTCAGGAGTTGGGACAGGCGCAGGCAAGGGACTTGGCACTGACACTGTAGGTACTGGTCCTGTAGTCTGCTTGTTGTTTCTCCTGTTGTAGGTCAGTAACTCCCCCTGAGCCGTAGGTGTAACACTTCTCGTCTCCTCCCTCTGTTCCGCTTCACCTTCATGTTCCTCCTCAACCGTGTCTCTATGCCAAACTTCTAAATCGGTTACCACCAGGTTCTCCAAGTTCTCTATCTCCCCCTCTCGCCTTATACTTGTAGTATGAGGCGTGTTATACGAAGTTCCATCCTGGCGGTAATATGGCTCATGCTCCCGGAAGTGGACGTCCATACTAACAAATTTCTTCTTCTCTACTGGACTCCAGCATACATACCCCTTCTGAGTTGCTGAGTAGCCCACGAAGATGCACTTGACTGCTCTAGGGTCAAGTTTTCCAACGAATGGTCTGTTGTCCTTCACAAAACACACACATCCAAACACCTTTAGTGGAAGTATTCTACTATTATTACCTTGTAATACTTCACATGGAGACTTCCATTCCAGGACTTTTGAAGGCATCCTGTTTATAAGTTGAGCTGCTGTCAACACCGCATATCCCCATAGGTGTTGTGGGACATTCATGTCGATCATCATACTTCTTGCGGTCTCCAGAAGATGTCGGTTCTTCCTTTCTGCTACTCCATTTTGTGCTGGTGTATATGCACAAGAGGTCTGATGCTGTATTCCATGTGCTGACAAGTACTCTGCAAGTGTCCTATTGGTATACTCCGTCCCATTGTCAGATCTCAGTATCTTCACCACTGCATTATACTGAGTCTGGACATATTTATGAAAGTCCCGAAAACAAGCAAATACATCACTTTTGTTCTTCATCAAATACAGCCAGGTGACACGAGATGCACAATCGATAAACGAAACAAAATACTTATACCCATTCATAGTGTTAGTAGCACATGGGCCCCAAACATCAGAATGAACTACCTCAAAGACTGAAGAACTCTTATGACCATTTCCAACATATGAACTCCTAGTAAGTTTTCCTAACTCACATGCATCACATACTAATTTCCTTTTATTTGATTTTGCATACATATCTGGATACAACTTATTTAGAGTATCAAAGGAAGAATGCCCCATCCTCCTATGATGAAGTATCAAAGTGTCTTCAGTCTTCTGCTGCAGCTCCTCCATTCCAGCCTTCTCTGCCATAGACACCAATGCTGAGTCCAGTCCGTCTTGATCTAGGTACCACAGTCCATCATGCCAAGTGCCAGTCCCAAGTCTTCGTCCCGTCCCTTTCTTCTGGAAGATCACCTTAGGAATATCAAAAGAAACAATGCATTTTAGTTGGAGAATTATAGAACTAATAGACAAGAGACTGACTGGAAAGGATGGAGCATGCAAAACATTGGATAACCTTACTGAACCCGTACAATTAACAGTACCCTTACCGACCACTGGTTGGAAAGTACCATCCGCAGTCTGAATGGTGTCTGTCGATGCTAGGTGAGTGTACGAGGAAAACTTACTAGCATTTCCGGTCACATGCCGAGATGCTCCTGAGTCGATAATCCAGTCTGACATTTTAAGGGAAGACATAGATGCAAGAGCGTGAGACTCGTCAGTACCTTCTGATGGATGGGCATACATAGCGGCGTTGAAGAATGGAGTGGATGCCTCCTCTGCTACGCTCCTCCTGTCTCCTTCGATTGACACTTTTTGCTTTCTCTCCAGCAGATCCAGTAGCGCCTGATCCTCCTCAGTAAAGGCGCCGCCAGCTCCTCCATTCCCATCTGCCACCAGCAGGTTTGCCCGATAGCCTCCTCGACCGCCTCGTCGGCCTCCTCGACCACGTCCACGTCCAGCATATCCTCGTCCACGTCCACCACCTGAGTCTCCCTCCTTAGGTGGTTTGGTACAAGCATATCGATGGTGGCCCATCTCCCCACAGTTGTAGCACTGCCGATTCTGTTGCCAGAGCTCTCCCTTGGATCCTGTATCCCCCGAACCGGTAGCTGCTAGTGCTGACTTCACTTCGGGTAAAGCACCTGTCGATGATGCACCTCTCCCTGTCTGTAATCTGATCCGCGTCTCCTCCTGAATCATGGCTGAGATAGCCTCCTCGAGACTAGGGATCGCTGGCTGGGCGAGGAGTAAGGTTGTTCTCTGTGTGAATGCTGCAGTCAGTCCCTTAAGGAATTTCATCGTCCTCTCCTGCAGACACAACTGTCTCTCCTTGCACTTTGGGTCCCCGCAGCTTGCCCGTTTGGAATGGTGATCATAATCCAGCCAGAGGCGTTCCAACTCCGTAGCGTACTCCTGCACCGTCTTCTCGCCTTGTACGGTGTCGTCGATCTCCCCTTTTATCTGGAAGATCCGTAGATTGTTACCTATGCCATCATAGGTTCTTCTCAATTTCTCCCATACGTCTTTCACCATCTCAATGCCATCTACTGTGGAAGCAATAGACTGGACTAAGGAGTTGAGAAGCCAGATATAAATCACCATATGAGTGGATTTCCACTCGTCGCGTCCTGTCGAGCCCTCTTCCGGCTCTGTCTTCTCGCATGTCAAGAATCCCTCCAGGTTCTTACCTGCAAGGGTTCTTCTCACCCGCCGTGACCAACTCAAATAGGTGGCTGGTCCATCCAACTTCAGATCGATGGAGGGTAGTTCTAACTTTGGCGGTGCTCGTGTCGTGCTTTCACCAGCCGACACCTTTATCAACTTCAGCAATGTCGCCACATCGTCAGCATCCAGCTTCTTGAGAATCTCCTCCATCGATGCTTCTTCTCGATCACTTCACACTTGCTCCACGACTCACGCTCGTCCTTGCCGTCCTCTCCTAAATCCGAATATGTCTGATTTCATCGGATCTAGGGATTATAGGCATCTCCTTGAGATTGATCTCAAGAACGAGCGTGAATCTTGTACCCGCAATAGCGGTACAATGAATCCTGCAGCCGTAAAAACGGTACAGAAACGAGCATGAATCTTGTACCCGCAATAGCGGTACAATGAATTCTGCAGCCGTAAAAACGGCAGCAGCAGCAGCAGTTGCAGCCGCAACAGCGGCACAGCAACGGCAGCAGCGCGGCAGCGGCGGCGGCGACGCGGCAGCTGCAGCAGCAACGGGGCGGCGCTGCGGCGGCGGCGGCGCGGCAGCAGCTGCAGCGGCAGCGGGCGGCAGCAGCTGCAGCGGCAGCGGGCGGCAGCGGCGGCGTAGAAGGGGGATTAGGGTTAGGGTTTGTGTGGAGGAGGGGTCTCTAACGGTATGCTAAGCAATTTTAGGCTCTGATACCATGTTGAGACTTGAAGTGATTTTATTGAATGGAGTAACAACATATATATAGGAGAGGCTAGCCTCCTCTCCTATCATTCTAGCCAATGTGGGACTAAAGCCCAATAACACTATATATATATATCAACAGTATTGCTTACATACATTATATTAATTGCATTCCTACATGCTTGCATTCAACCATATATATACATTAATGTAAAGAGAATATATATCATATATATATTATTTTATTTATCTAACATATCATTCATTACATACTCTATATTCATTTAATACCCATACTACATAGGCTCATAGGTTACACAAAATGCATATATCGTATAGTCACTCTTCTACTTAAAACCAATACTATACCAATTGGGCATCTACTAAACTCTAGGATTAAAGTATGTTGTAGCTCTTCATGTTAGCTTTTCGAAACTTTAAACGGATCGCATTTTCGTGTCCGAAAGCTCCCAAAATCGCGAAAATACCGAAACACGTTCGTCTTTCATACAGCTGACACTCAAATAATTCTACAGAAAGTTATAGAAATAATATGGCTTATTAAAATATATATTTGGAAATCTAACTTCGATACGGTTCTTTTAAAAAAAACGGAAGATAAATCAGAGTTCTAAGCTAAAAGTTATGACATTTCTAAGTTGCTTTGGTTAATAAAAACGTGGATGAAAATTATGACGGATTTGACAAAAGAACACATATAGGCCAAGATACTTGGATACAAACATAGGTATCCAAATGAAACTCATTCTAACCATCCTAACTAAGATCAATCCACTCTCTAACCATTATAAAACTAAATTTAAATATCTATTTAAAATATTATCATACATACATACACATGGGGTGTCCTAATTTGGGATCTATCAAGTAGGACACAAGACACATCTAAAATCCTCAAGAGAGCTCCAAATGGCCTCAAATTTGAATCTAGATGGGACACATGCATGAGGATGGATCCTACGGATTCAAAACTAATTTATATGCAAAGGAAATCGATTTAGAGGATGGGTTTTACCTATTGGGAGTAGAATCCTAATGAAATCCTTTAGGACACGGCTCCGATACGAAGATCCCTCAAAGTGGACACTCCTTCTTGCACTCCTCTTCCAATCCTTAGTAGCACCCTTCCCTTGGAGAATGGTAATGATTGAGGGAAGGTTTGGTGAAGGAATGATTTGATTTGGAGATCAAATCAATGGGAAGGCTCTCTAAAATTGGGAAAGAACAAAAGGAAAATAAAAGAGGCAAGATTGTAATGAATGAAATGAATCATTCTCTCCTAAAGATGACTGCCATAAAGAGTCCATTAGGGCTAATGAAAAATGTCCTAATTGTCCCTCTCTAGTCTCATATGGTTAAGTCTAGACTAGGTTCAAGTTTGGGGTCAAAATGATCTAGTTTTGAGTCTCTAACTTAACCATTCTAACATGATAAAAATTAGTTTAATTAACTAACTTAATGTTGGGTCTTGTGAGTCATGCTTAACTTAATATTGGGTTCCATCTAGAGTTCAAGCTACCCGAGTCACAATACAAGTCGAAACGAGACGAAACTCAAACCCGACTAAACAAATCTAATAAAAACAATATTAATAATATAAAAATTTCCAAAAATATTAAAATATAAAAAATGACCAAAATCATAATACATCAATTTAATTATTATTAAAAATAATCTAAAATTCACCAATTAATCAAAACCCTAAATAATTTAAAAGTCACAAAATGACCAAAATACCCTTAGCCTAAAAAGTTGTAAATAGTCATTCTAAACACATGGTTAGGTCCCATGGTTAGTCTCTAAGCTTAGCAAAACTAGGGATTAACTAGTTAACCATCAAAATCATAATTCAACATTTTAAATAGTTTTAAATTGATTAAAAAAATTATCAAAAATTACAACATGAGTTAAATCTTATTATCGATTAATCAAAATTATAAAAGTTCAAAATTATCCTCATTTTAGAAAAGTGGGTGTTACAAGTCTACCCTCCTTAGAAGAATTTTATCCTCGAAATTAAGATGGTCGTACTTTTTCTAGAGTCTCGTCCCCAACAATCATTGTCTCAGAACTTACCTAAATCATACAATTTAAAAGAATGACATACAAGGTCATGGCATACGGTGGTAGTGTAAGTCTCATCTAGGTATACTAGTTACACTAGACCAAAACAATCATAGGGTATCAAAACTTACAAACAATCAGGGGTGTTAAACTGGAAAATATACAGAAATAACAAATTATCAAGGCTTTAAGGCATAATCAAAATCAAAATTTAAAGCACAAATGTCGAGCATTAAAATCCAATTACAATATATATATAGAGAGAGAGTGTTAGAAGGGGAAAAGTGTAACGCCCCAGTTCCAAAATACGTAGGACTAGGAACGTAGACATGCCAGCTAGTATTCATACGAAGTATACTCCAATATATGGAAGCCTCGTATAAATACATAAGCTATAAAATGTAGTAGAACCATAACTATCTCATCCACACAAAATAAATGAATAAAAGACATCATATAAAGATAATGAATTGTCTTGATACAATATGTTGGGCGGAGACAAATTCACTACCAACAAGAAAAGGAAAAATACATGATGTACAAAGATTGATTTTGGCGAGCGAAGCGAAGACAATCCAAATGCAATCATCCTCGAGGAAATAGCGACGAACGCGACTAGAGCTAAAGCACCTGCGAAAGACAATAGCACACACCTGGAGAGATAACCAGGTCCTCAGAGGGACGTAACAAGACACATAATATCATGCCATATAAACTGAATAAATATTGCTCAAATAAATAAGTAAATCGAATTATAACATGTTCCAATACGCACCTACTGAACGAGCGTACCATCCCCCCAACCAAACAAGGACAGGAGATGGTAAACTAATTCACGGTAACGTATCTTTCCATGCTATGAATCCAATATGGTATCCGGACCCCAACAAGGTTCAATACCTTCTCATCGAAGTAGTAAGTCACACCTACAACCAAACAAGGATAAGATGTGACGAACTAATTCGCGATAAGTTATTGTTCCAAGCCACAGTCAGATACAAGTACCCAAACCAAAAGTACTCGTACCTAACGGATAAGGTAGCCTACCGTTCTAAGTGAAATTTAGTTAAGAACAACCCTTCCTACGCATGGGCCCTGGCTAAATAGGATCGACGTAGTCCCCCTTGGGCACTAGAGGCCCCATCAGTAAGAGCATGACGTTCCGCAGAATCGTCAGTGGCCGTCAGTAATCATGGATAATCTGATCCGCGTCTCCGGCGGAGCTCACGGGTTACGAAAGAAAAAGTGCATCGAAGCCCATACACTAAGGAATTGTCCTCCCCGCCCAATGCCTACTCTGTTGTATCCACAACAGTAACCTCTATAACCGCTAAGTCAAACTAGCATGCAACCTCTATTAGCGGTTATTCCTATAGCACGGCTTGTACGTACCGGTGGCCAGCCAATCACGCACTTTCGTGTCCTACATACGACACACAACTTCGTGGTACAACGTGTCAAGGCCAATGAATGCAACACACAAGGTGGTCCCTTAAATCTAGGTTTAATTTGTAAGAAAATAATACACAGTAGGAAATATAAATGAACAGTAAGTTCTAACAGTTATGCCATGTATCACAGTTTTTTTGCATAAAAAAAATAAATAATGCATAAAATATGAACTAAAATAATTAAACAGCAAATGGCAAGGTGTCTTGCCTGATAGGGCGCCTGGTGTGCTGCGATGATCAATGTGGCACGAACTACAACTTCGGTGCAACAACTATACAAGGAGACCTCGGATGGTGGCACGGACAGTTTCATTGGGTCCAGAAGGGTCAAATTGGTTAGGTTGGACATAAGGTAGGCTTGAATTTGAGAGAGAACATGAATAATGGGATTGGTTATGGGCAGGAGGAGATTCAAAAGAATAATAATTATATGATTTTAGAAAAATAATTTATAATACTTGAAATATAATATTTATTAGTCAAAATATGCTTACAAATAAATATCAAAAAATCAAAAGTCGATTTAAGGCAAACTGTAAGTTTTGTCAAATAATATTTTAGACAAAAATATTTTAAGCAAAACTAAATAATATTAGAAAATTTATTTAAGGCTAAGAAACATATTTTGTAAAAAATAATCTATACTTTACTGACTATTCAAAAATTGAAAAATATTTACAACTATTAAAAATAGTATATATATATATAATATATATATATATATATATATATATATATATATATATATATATATATATATATATATATATATATATATATATCACAATTTGGAATCTACATTTTATTAGTCAAAAATATATTTAGGCTAAAACCCAAATTTTGAAATCGGACAGATGCCTCTAACCCTTATATTATATATATATATATATATATATATATATATATATATATTATATATATATATATATATATATATATATATATATATATATATATATATATATATATATATATATATATATATATATATAATATATATATATATATATAAGATTTTCCAAAATAAAAATTTTTATATTAATAAACATAACAAGTATGATAATAACTAATAAATACAACCATATTAATATTCCTATACTTAATTACTGTATTTGTAATACTGTTAACAAAAATAGTAATAATAATCAGTAGTAATAATATTTAATAATCTTAATAAATATAATATAAAAATATATCAGTTATTATTAAAAAGTAACAAGCAAAAAGACAAACCAAACAACAAAAATAACAAAACAAAAGATAAACACCTGTACTTCGAAAAGCAGCAGAGTGCAGACCCAAGCAAAATGTTAACACCCAAGCAATTACTAATAATAAGTAATAATATAATAAAGCATAGAGATGTATACTGTGTACTCCTCATGAAGGAGAGAACACAGCCCCAAAAAAAATGAAGAACTAAAGAAGGAGGAGAGAGAGAAAACGACAGAGGGAGGGAAGTGAGGGTCAAGAGTGAAGAAAAGGTAGCGGGTGGATCGAGTGCGGGGGAGTGAGAGGTGGAGTCGCGGTGCTGACGGCGTCGCCGGGCCGGGGTCGGAAGGCTGACCTAGCGGCAGTGGCCCGGGAAAAAAGAGGTCGGGGTGAGAGAAATGGCGGAGCGACACGGAATCGGGCGGCGTGATGCTGGCGGAGGCGGAGGTTGGCTAGGGCTAGCAGGGCGGAGGCGGAGCGGGGAGATCGGGGAGGCGCGGAGAGGAGCGGCGCTCGGGAGGCTAGGGCACAGGGATCTGGCCGGCGGCGGTCTGCGGAGAGTGGTTTCACGGAGTGCGGGAGTTCGGCGGTTCGACGTGAGGGCAAGCCGGAGGGAAAGCGGGCAGCGCGGGTCGGCGGATGGATTAGTAAGCGCTGCGGAGGAGTTTGAGGACACGGCCTGCGGTGGCTGGGGCTGAGGCGCCGGCGTATGGATGCCGGAGTGGGGGTGCCAGCAACCGAGGAGGGGGTCGTCGGTGCTTACCGCTCCGGCGGTAGCCAGGGCGGTGACGCGCTGCTCCGGCGCAGGGGGATGATGGATCTAGGGAAAAAGGGCGAACGGCTGCGACGCAGGGTGGCGCCGCACAATGGAACGGCGGGTGCGGACGGAGTCGACGGAGGTGGCGGAGGACGGGGTTCGGGTGAGGGTGTCTTCAATTTTTAGGGTTTTCTTTAATTTCTGGGGTTCGCCGTGTCGGGTTTCCGGTGGGGTTGACGGAGGTGGTCGGAGCCAGGGTGTTGGCGGGGGTGACGGTGGTCTGGAAGATGGTTGTCGAGGGAACTCCTGTGGGTCGGGCTGTTGATGGCGGTGGTGAGAGTATGATGTGGTGTCGGGCGATGGTGGTTGTCGGGGCTGTCTTAGGTTGGCGGGATGGAGTTACTGTCTATGTGGTGGTCGGAGTAGGCGGGACAAGGAGGTTAGTGAAGGTGGTTGTTGATGGCAGGAGACGTTGAGGCTGGGCCGGGCGCCGGGAATGATGGTGTTAGTGAATATGACGGTGGCGAGATTGGGTTAGGTTAGGGATTTGGAATTGATTGTATCGGGTCGTGTCCTGCACGACACATAATAGGGTTGTGGGGGATGGGTGTTCGGTGTGTCGGACACGGAAGAGATTGTATATGTAAAGGAAAAAAATAGTGGAAGTAACTGGGTTGACACGGATACGATGCATGCACTTTGAGAATGGTGGAAATTTGTGGAAGAATAATGAAAAGTTGGAGGAGTACCTGCCTATTTATAGGATGTGGGAATTCCCAATTAGATAGGAACTAGGAATAGTTTAAACCCAAAAATAGATAATCCATAATTTAATTTAAATCAATTTAAACCCAAATCCAATTAAATCTATTTAAATTCCCTTAGTTTAAAATCAAATCAATAAATCAAATTTCAAATATAGATACAAATTTAATCTATTTAAATAATCCAAAAATTAATCAAGATTTAAATGGCTACCATAACTTCCAAATATATTTTTCAAAATACCAATAATAATAATTTCGAAAATAATAAATATTTTTAAATACTAAATATTTTTTAATAATAAAATATTTAATATTAATAAATTTTGAAAATATATTTTTATTTAAATGAACTAGTAAATATTTAGGAATTTTATACGTACGTACAAGAATATTATTTATTATTGATAACTATTATAAACGGAAGACTTTTTATAAATAAATAAAATAATAGACTTGGAAATGTTATATAATAGCAAAAATAATTATTACATATATTATTTTGAAACAAAATGTTTTTCTAAAAATAATACGCTCGCACATATTCGCACTCGTCGAGCAAATTTGGAAAATGAACTTCCGCGCTCGGCGTACAATACGACTACACGACGTACAATACAAAAATTTTAAATCGGTACCAAAAAAATAATAAAAAAATATGTAAAATTTTAGGGGTTTTACATCCTACCCAACTTAAAAGAATTTCGTCCTCGAATTAAGAATTAGTAGGGGGTGAGAGGACACAAGGGGTATCGATGGGAACAATCGATAACAAAATCATGACGTAAGAATCGCGATCTAGATTATAAAAAATAATAATACGGTATGGTCACGGGTAATGAATGAGGTCACGATTAAGAGAACAAATAGATTTGCTTTAATTAAGCGATTAGAGGGTCTTGATAGGGTCGAGTAGTTTAGGATGAAGATATAGCAACATCGAGTGGGAATGTTCATGGTGATAGGACAGTTAGTGGAAGTTTTAGTACAATGCTTTCGTCCTTCTAAAATAGGTGAAGGCGAAGCAATATAGAGTTCGAAGGAGGCGTTATCGAATACGAATACGTGATTCAAAGACGATCGAATAATTTCAAAAGAATTGTCAAGGCAGTCGTGGATGGATTGTAAGGGCCAAGTTTAATTATGTCCCATCCACGTAGAGTAATAGACAAAGCGAACCAAAGTGCACTCGGTTGATCAGACCATCATGCACCGGTTCTGATAAGCAATATGTGTGAGCGCACTCAATAGCATAAGTCATGAACAAACTCGATAAATGGATGAGTTTGCAAACTAGATTATAGTAGCAACATTAGTCGAGTTGGTAAAAACATAGGTACGGGAGACTAGGATTTTTAAAGAAGGTAGAATAATTCTAAGTCATACAGTCGTCCTATAGTCTTCTGTCTAAGTCCTTGGTTGGCTAGACGGGTTAGGTCCTCTAGATTCTAGGATCTAATTAGGCTTGCTAATATAGGTCACTAGGTCAAAGGGTTGCTAGTTCATAAGGTATTCTACCCAACTTAAAGAATTAAACTAATGGTGTTTTGGACAACTAACTAGTAGGGTCAATCTCTAGCAAGCACGAAGGGAATATAAGAATAGGGATGAAGGAAGCAAGCAAGATACAATTGATGAGTCAAACGGTAGATAAATCAAAGAAAGAGTCAAGTATGTGGATGAGATCCTAGACTTCTAATCCTATACGCAGGCTTGCTTGGTACGGTAAAGTAACCAAACAATTTATGTTGACCTGCATGGGCCACCACAAAACATGTAACGCCCCAGTCCCAAAATACGTAGGACTAGGAACGTAGACATGCCAGCTAGTATTCATACGAAGTATACTCCAATATATGGAAGCCTCATATAAATACATAAGCTGTAAAATGCAGTAGAACCATAACTATCTCATCCACACAAAATAAATGAATAAAGACATCATATAAAGATAATAAATTGTCTTGATACAATATATTGGACGGAGACAAATCCACTACCAACAAGAAAAGAAAAATACATGATGTACAAAGATTGATTTTGGCGAGCGAAGCGAAGACAATCCAAATGCATCATCCTCGAGGAAATAGCGACGAACGCGACTAGAGCTAAAGCACCTGCGAAAGACAATAGCACACACCTGGAGAGATAACCAGGTCCTTAGAGGGACGTAATAAGACCATAATATCATGCCATATAAACTGAATAAATATTGCTCAATAAATAAGTAAATCAAATTATAACATGTTCCAATACGCACCTACTGAACGAGCGTACCATCCCCCCAACCAAACAAGGACAGGATATGGTAAACTAATTCACGGTAACGTATCTTCCCATGCTATGAATCCAATATGGTATCCGGACCGACCCCAAAAGGTTCAATACCTTCTCATCGAAGTAGTAAGTCACACCTACAACCAAACAAGGACAAGATGTGACAAACTAATCCGCGACAAGTTATTGTTCCAAGCCACGGTCAGATACAAGTACCCAAACCAAAAGTACTCGTACCTAATGGATAAGGTAGCCTACCGTTCTAAGTAAATATAGTTAGGAACAACCTTCCTACGCATGGGCCCCCCTGGCTAAATAGGATCGGCGTAGACCCCCTTGGGCACAGAGGCCCCCTCACTAAGAGCATGACATTCCGCAGAATAGTCAGTGGCCGTCAGTAATCATGGGTAATCTGACCCGTCGCTCCGGGGGAGCTCACGGGTTACGAAAGAAAAAGTGCATCGAAGCCCATACGCTAGGATTGTCCTCCCTCCCGCCAAATGCCTACTCTGTTGTATCCACAACAATAACCTCTAAACCGCTAAGTCAAACTAGCATGCAACTCTATTAGCGGTTATTCCTATAGCACGGCTTGTACGTATTGGCGGCTAGCCAATCACGCACTTCCGTGTCCTACATGCGACACATAACTTTGTGGTACAATGTGTCAAGGCCAATAAATGCAACACACAAGGTGGTCCCTTAAATCTAGGTTTAATTTGTAAGAAAATAATACACAGCAGGAAATATAAATGAACAGTAAGTTCTAACAGTTATGCCATGTATCACAGTTTTTTTGCATAAAGAAAATAAATAATGCATGAAATATGATCTAAAATAATTAAACAGCAAATGGCAAGGTGTCTTGCCTGATAGGGCGCATGGTGTGCTGCGATGATCAATGTGGCACGAACTGCGACTTCGGTGCAACAACTATACAAAGAGACCTCGGATGGTGGCACGGACAGTTTTATTGGGTCCAGAAGGGTCAAATTGGTTAGGTTGGACATAAGGTAGGCTTGAATTTGAGAGAAACATGAATAATGGGATTGGTTATGGGCAGGAGGATATTCAAAACAATAATAATTATATGATTTTAGAAAAATAATTTATAATACCTGAAATATAATATTTATTAGTCAAAATATGCTTACAAATAAATATCAAAAAATCAAAAGTCGATTTAAGGCAAACTGTAAGTTTTGTCAAATAATATTTTAAACAAAATATTTAAGCGAACTAAATAATATAGAAAATTTATTAAGGCTAAGAAACATATTTTGTAAAAAATAATTTATACTTTACTGACTATTCAAAAATTGAAAATATTTATAACTATTAAAAATAGTATATATATATATATATATATATATATATATATATATATATAGATATATATATATATATATATATATATATATATATCACAATTTGGAATCTACATTTTATTAGTCAAAAATATATTTAGGCTAAACCCAAATTTTGAAATCGGACAGATGGATCTAACCCTTATATTATATATAAGATTTTCCAAAATAAAATTTTTATATTAATAAACATAACAAGTATGATAATAACTAATAATACAACCATATTAATATTCTTATACTTAATTACTGTATTTGTAATACTGTTAACAAAAATAGTAATAATAATCAGTAGTAATAATATTTAATAATCTTAATAATATAATATAAAAATATATCAGTTATTACTAAAAAGTAACAAGCAAAAAGACAAACAAACAACAAAAATAACAAAACAAAAGACAAACACCTGTACTTCGAAAAGCAGCAGAGTGCAGACCCAAGCAAAATGTTAACACCCCAAGCAATTACTAATAATAAGTAATAATATAATAAAGCATAGAGATGTATACTGTGTACTCTCTCATGAAGGAGAGAACACAGCCCAAAAAAAATGAAGAACTAAAGAAGGAGGAGAGAGAGAAAACGGCAGAGGGAGGGAAGTGAGGGTCAAGAGTGAAGAGAAGGCGGCGGGTGGATCGAGTGCGGCGGGAGTGAGAGGTGGAGTCGCGGTGCTGATGGGTCGCCGGGCCTGGGTCGGGAGGCTGACCTAGCGGCAGTGGCCCGGGAAAAAAGAGGTCGGGGTGAGAGAAAGGGCGGAGCGACGCGGAATCGGGCGGCGATGCTGGCGGAGCGGAGGTTGGCTAGGGCTAGCGAAGGCGGAGGCGGAGCGGGGAGATCGGGGAGGCCACGGAGAGGAGCGGCGCTCGGGAGGCTAGGGCACAGGGATCCGGCCGTCGGCGGTCTACGGAGAGGGGTTTCACGGAGTGCAGGTGTTCGGCGGTTCGGCGGTGAGGGCAAGCCGGAGGGAAAGCGGGAGGCGCGGGTCGGCGGATGGCTTAGTAAGCGCTGCGGAGGAGTTTGAGGACACAGCCTGCGGTGGCCGGGGCTGAGGCGCCGGCGTATGGATGCCGGAGTGGGGGTGCCAGCAACCGAGGAGGGGGTCGTCGGTGCTCACCGCTCCGACTGTGGCCAGGGGCGGTGACGCGCTGCTCCGGCACAGGGGGATGATGGATCTAGGAAAGAAGGAGAGTGGCTGCGACACAGGGTGGCGTCGGACAACGGGACGGCGGGTGCGGACGGAGTCGACGGAGGTGGCGGAGGACGGGGGTTCAGGTGAGGGTGTCTTCAATTTTTAGGGTTTTCTTTAATTTCTGGGGTTCGCCAGTGTCGGATTTCCGGTGGGGTTGACGGAGGTGGTCAGAGCCAGGGGAGTTGGCGGGGGTGACGGTGGTCTGGAAGATGGTTGTCGGGGGAACTCCGGTGAGTCGGGCTGTTGATGGTGGGTGGTGAGAGCGATGATGGTGGGTGGTGAGAGCGATGATGGTGGTCGTGGCGATGGTGGTTGTCGGGGCTGTCTTAGGTTGGCGGGATGGAGTTACTTTCTATGTGGTGGTCGGAGTAGGCGGGACAAGGAGGTTGGTGAAGGTGGTTGTTGATGGCAGGAGACGTTGAGGCTGGGCCGGGCGCCGGGGAGTGATGGTGTTAGTGAATATGACGGTGGCGAGATTAGGTTAGGTTAGGGATTTGGAATTGATTGTATCGGGTCGTGTCCTGCACGACACATAATAGGGTTGTGGAGGATGAGTGTTCGGTGTGTCGGACACGGAAGAGATTGTATATGTAAAGGAAAAAAAATAGTAGAAGTAACTGGTTTGACACGGACACGATGCACGCACGTTGAGGATGGTGGAAATTTGTGGAAGAATAATAAAAAGTTGGAGGAGTACCTGCCTATTTATAAGATGTGGGAATTCCCAATTAGATAGGAACTTGGAATAGTTTAAACCCAAAATAGATAATCCGTAATTTAATTTAAATCAATTTAAACCCAAATCCAATCCAAATCCAATTAAATCTATTTAAATTCCCTTAGTTTAAAATCAAATCAATAAATCAAATTTCAAATATAGTTACAAATTTAATCTATTTAAATAATCCAAAAATTAAATCAAGATTTAAATGGCTACCATAACTTCCAAATATATTTTTCAAAATACCAATAATAATAATTTTGAAAATAATAAATATTTTTAAATACTAAATCTTTTTGAATAATAAAATATTTAATATTAATAAATTTTGAAAATACATTTTTATTTAAAATGAACTAGTAAATATTTAGGAATTTTATACGTATGTACAAGAATATTATTTATTATTGATAACTATTATAAACGGAAGACTTTTTATAAATAAATAAAATAATGGACTTGGAAATGTTGATATGATAACAAAAATAATTATTACATATATTATTTTGAAACAAAAATATTTTTCTAAAAATATGTACGCTCGCACATATTCGCACTCGTCGAGCAAATTTGGAAAATAAACTTCCGCGCTCGGCGTACAATACGACTACACGATGTACAATACAAAAATTTTAAATCTGTACCAAATAAAATAATAAAAAAATATAGTAGAAATTTTAGGAGTTTTACAAAAAGCTAGCATTATGTAAAGGTTATGTGGTTAGTATGTGTATGGGTGTATGTGGACATGTTCATAGGGTTAGATAGTAGACATGGGTGTGTGTGTGAAATATACATAAAATTGTATGGAGGATTTGGGATTTCAAAACAATAGCTATCAAGTTACACTACTCATGGCATATTGGTTAAACAATCTACAATGCACAACCTATTTACTCATAACATGCATGGCTAACCATATATATACATATATCTATATGTATAGAGAGGTAGAGATTTAGTTATGTATCTATATACATTATGACATGTATGCATAAACTCTTTATATATCTATATAGATATATGAACATAACATAGAGAGGAAGGGTTAGATTTATATGGCAGTGTATACTAAGTTAGGGTGTGTGTGTCCTTGTACAGGGTTATAGCTTAGTATTGAAAGGTTAAATCCAGTTTTAGTTCAGCATTTACATACAAGAATCTGAAATAAGCTAACATTTAAACCAGTGTAATATTAACATAATGCAGTTTCAGATTTTTTTAGGGATTTGAAACATCACAACCAACTCAATGCTCCCAACACGTCCTAACATGATGGAAATGAAACCCTAACATACTATCCCTACATACGACAATGTATACAGCTCTAAATATTACATATTAAATCTGGAATGGAACTAAACATCTGCAATCAATAAAAAAAATGTTAACATGTATTCATTTTTAGGATTTTGGAGAATTTCGAACATCAAACCAACCCAATGTTTATCACAACCTAACATGTAAAAAAGTGTGAAACCTAACATTATATTCCTACATACAATAATGTATGTAGCTCAAAATATTACATTTAAAACAACAGATTGAACTAATATTTAAAATCCAGTATTAAAGGTTAATATGCACACGGTCTTAGATTTGACAATTTCAAACACAAAACTCAACCAATTTCTTTAAGAATTGAAACCCTGTATGAAGATACATGTGCAATGATGTAACAAAACTAATAACATAAAATTTATATTTAAATTACGAATTTAATCTGGAAAAAGCAGAGAACCAGAAATACTGGGGTTTTGAGAATTTAAACATCAACAATATATTAATATATATTCAGATATGTTGGTAATCAAAGTGTAATATGCATACGCATCAGGCAAGTGTCTGTGTCCGCTATATATATTCTCATGTCCCAATATAAAAATCAAATTCCATATCAAGACCAACATTTAGATTCCTACCAAGATTGCAAAGTGGGTGATTGATGTAATCAAGACAGTTTTATTATTATTATTATTTAATACAAGAATAATAGCAAGAAGAAAATAACGATAAAATCTGTTCTGCTTATCTGTTTAAAAGAAGAACCATTTTGAAACCAGAGCTATAATATCAAATCCAAGATAAGGTCTAGCAAAATTATCGATACATTGTATTATGAAGAAACTCATAGCAAGAAGTTACACAAAGGTTTATAAAAAAATAGCTAAAGCTACTCCTAAGTTAAATAATGAGAAGCAAAACAAAACAAAACAAATAATAATTCTTTTTTCTGAAGGGCTGAAACAAAAGTAGAGAAAACATGTTCAAAATATTTAAGGTACAATCTGATAATCATATGCGTCTATCCAAAATCATGGTGCTATAAATCCTCGTCATACTAGTAAGCAAGGCTACGATAATCATAAAGTCCTCGACTTAGGCACATACCTCTAGAATCGTGGTATTTAACATTTTTGTGATGCCGCTAGCTTGGCTGCGAAAACCTTAAATTTCCACACCCAAGAAATATATCCAAAATCAGACTATATGTCCTCACCATGCTGGCTAATGTGACTATAGAAGACTACATTCCAAAACTTAGATGACCTAGCCCATATAATTTCATCTTGACAAAAATTAAATTAAATCAACAATGAATACCCAAAAATTAAATTTATCAACAAACATCAAGATTCAAAAATAAACAAAATTCTTCAAATCATATAAATACAAACTCGGATGCCACAACTAACATCAAGATTCAAAGTTCAACAATCATCCATCAAAATCAATAAATACAAACTCAAATTCAACAATAATCCATCAAAATCAAATTCAACAACAGAAAGTAAAGATAAATCAAATCAAGGGAAAAAAAGTTTTCAAATCGAAGTTAAAATAAGATTCTCAAGGGTCGTCCCAGGAATCTCTCAAGGGATCCTAACTGTGATTGAGTACCTTCAAAATATATCCTAATCCTGCTGTAGGCTGCAGTGGTACTCTAGTTCGAATACCACTACACAAACTCGACCTGCATGGGCCACCACTAAAAATGTGTCACGACCCGCATCCTAGAGTAAGGGCACGAGACGTGGGTACGTCCAGCCTACGCCACAGTGTCGGCGGTAGAACATTGTCCTAGGTCTCATGCATCTAACAGTATAAGGCTAAGCAGTTTATACTCCCCGAATGGGGGTGACATAGCAGAATGTAAACTCAATCATATCTAAGGTAGAGCATAATGGAAGATAGATAAATATGAAACCCAAAAGAGATACAGCAGATAAAAGTCTAAGTGTCTAAGATACACCAACCCAGAAATACATCTCAAAGCTCAAATACAGTAATCCATAAAGTAAATACAACTCAAGACAATTGAAAATAAGCTATAAGCAAACCCTAGCTATCTATACAATCTCTACTGTGTCTCCTCTAGGCTAGCAGGCAACCTCCAGGCTATCTGTAAAATTTATCAACAGGTCCAGTCAGGACAGGAGCGAGCACAGTACATCTCAACAAATCATAGCAGGTCAGGATATATAATCATGCTAGAGAGTAAGATACAAGATACTGAAGGAATAACATGATAAAAAGAGAGAGACTGTAAATAAATAGCTACAGTATATAGAGAACTAACAGTGCTAGTGATTTAGAGCACAAGATGGTTATGTAGACGGCATGATGTTGTACACGAGTAATCTACAGAGGTTGTACACGAGTAATCTACTGGATTGAATACATAACCACTTCTACTCTCCCGCCCCAATCAATACACAAGGATCTAGTTAAGTTATGTTATTGTACACGAAGGTCATATAAATACATGATTATACACTATTTCACACGTTTCGTACACGAATGTCACAAATACAAGGAGTACACGATGTTCACGATAAAGTACACGAACACGAATACCCGATGTATCGCTAAGGGGATAACATCGCACAACAAGATCCATATAGTACTAATCCGTGTTTCTAACGTGTCAGCATCATGTAAAGTAATCTAAAGTAGGAAAATACTCCTAATGCATGATATGAAATGATTAGAGAATGTACTCGCCTGATAACATGAACAGCTGATAGGTATAGAGGTCCAAACTGAAGCCACAGAGTCCTATTTAGAGCAACACAGGTCAAGATGTATACGAGAGATGATAAATGAAATATACAATACATCTGCATGCTGTCTAGGTCAAACTAGACTAAAATCAACACTTGGTCAACTCTAGTCAACCACAGTAGTCAAATTAGGTCAACTAGGTTAAGTCCTAGCCCAACAAGTCTAACAAGTCTCACTAGGCCTAACCAAGCCTAGGCTAGCACTCACACAATCACAAGACAATGTGAACCACAACAATGTATAATATAAAATAGATAATATATATAAATACATACCTTCATGCATACATGCATATCCACATTACATACATATTTATTTATATAGGCATATGTTACATCATGTATATTTACATAGTTACATAGATATATACATTCATGCACATTTACATACATACTTTTATACATTATATATGTTAACATTCATTACAATGCATTATATTTTACTTATACCTTTGATTGATTCATTCATTCATATATGACATTCATTCATGCATATTACATACTTACATGCATCTATACATTATATACATTGTATATAACATGTAAAAATAGAAGAGGAAAAAAAAGGGGGAAAACTGAAATGGAAAGGGAAGGGAAGGAAAATGTAAGGAAAAGGAAAAACAGTGGACATATACATGTTTGCATCATATATTCTACATTATCATACATGCTATCATTATATATTGCATTACAATATTTATACATTATGCATTCATATATATCATTACATATATACCTTGCATTCATATCTAGCATTCATTATATACTTTCATGCATACATTGTATATCATTCTTTCATTCATGCATTTATGCATTGCTTACATACATTATATTAATTGCATTCCTGCATGATTGCATTCAACCATATATATACATTAATGTAAAGAGAATATATATCATATATATATCATTTTATTCATCTAACATATCATGCATTGTATACTCTATATTCATTTAATACCCATACTACATAGGCTCATAGGTTACACAAAATACATATATCGTATAGTCACTCTTCTACTTAAAATCAATACTGTACCAATTGGGCCTCTACTAAACTCTAGGATTAAAGTATGTGGTAGCCCTTCGTGTTAGCTTTCTGAAATTTCAAACGGATCGCATTTTCGTGTCCGGGAGCTCCCGAAATCACGAAAATACCGAAACACGTTCATCTTTCATACAGCTGACACTCAAATAATTCTACATAAAGTTACAGAAAGAATTTGGCTTATTAAAATATATATTTGGAAATCTAACTTCGATACGGTTTTTTTAAAAAAAGCGGAAGATAAATTGGATTTCTAAGCTAAAAGTTATAATATTTCTAAGTTGCTTTGGTTAATAAAAACGTGGATAAAAATTATGACGGATTTGACAAAAGAACACATATAGGTCAAGATACTTGGATACAAATATAGGTATCCAAATGAAACTCATTTTAACCATCCTAACTAATATCAATCCACTCTCTAACCATTATAAAACTGAATTTAAATATCTATTTAAAATATTATCTTACATACATACACATGGGGTGTCCTAATTTGGGATCTATCAAGTAGGACACAAGACACATATCTAAAATCCTCAAGAGAGCTCCAAATGGCCTCAAATTTGAATCTAAATGGGACACATGCATGAGGATGGATCCTACGGATTCAAAACTAATTTATATGCAAAGAAAATCGATTTAGAGGATAGGTTTTACCTATTGGGAGTGGAATCCCAATGAAATCCTTTAGGACACAGCTCCGATACGAAGATCCCTCAAAGTGGACACTCCTCCTTGCACTCCTCTTCCAATCCTTGGTAGCACCCTTCCCTTGGAGAATGGTAATGATTGAGGGAAGGTTTGGTGAAGGAATGATTTCATTTGGAGATCAAATCAATGGGAAGGTTCTCTAAAATTGGAGAAGAACAAAAGGAAAATAAAAGAGGCAAGATTGTAATGAATGAAATGAATCATTCTCTCCTAAAGGTGGTTGCCATAAAGAGTCCATTAGGGCGAATGAAAAATGTCCTAATTGTCCCTTTCTAGTCTCATATGGTTAAGTCTAGACTAGGTTCAAGTTTGGGGTCAAAATGATCTAGTTTTGAGTCTCTAACTTAACCATTCTAACATGATAAAAATTAGTTTAATTAACTAACTTAATGTTGGGTCTTGTGTGTAATGACCCACTCCGTCCTAGCGAAATGTCGATTCAAACGGCAAGTACAACGACTCAAACGAGCCGTTGACCCGAAGAGTTGGCATCGACCTGATGAAGAATCGATGCAAGGCTTACATATTGGCCGTCAAGATGAATCCAGACTTAGACTTTCAAAGGCGCGCTCGGAGTATCGCTCGACCGATGCGAACATCGCTAAGGTGGGTGGCTCCGATGAACCCGTCTTTGCTTAGCCTAGACACACAACAATACGGACACTATTGCTAGAATCGCTAGGCGATAATACCGCGCATGCTAATAAATGACTCAACGCACCTAGCTAAGGGAATAATTCCATCTTGTATGCTTGTATAGAATATGGAAAAGGAATATGAAAATGTGAGATCTCTCGCCACCGTGCTCCACGCTCGTGCTAAGGCACAAGCTTACATTTAAGTTCCCTATGCGTTCAACAATGAAACAATAAATGGATTACAACAATGAAACGGGAAGACTATCAACATAGTCGTTCTGAGTAGAGTATAGCAACATTGAAAGATTATGGGACCGATGGGTCGCCAAGGCGACTCCCGCACGGGGGATTTGCATAATATATGAATGAAAGAATGAATGGATAAGTGAATGAATGAGCCAACGAATGAAAGAATGAATACGTGAATGAATCAATGAACGAACAAACAAGTGAAAGAATGAATGAATGAATAAAAGATAAGAAAGAAAGGAATGGTTAGCGAAAGGTATAACGGACACGTGCAACGGGGCTCGCTACCCGCGCTGTACGGACGCCAACCTAGTCGATAACGCATTATGGCTAAGGGTTAGCCTACGGCTCGGAGACAGCCGTTAAGTTAAAATAACAAATAATACGAAATGGTCGTGGACAATCCCCTCGTATACGGGAGGTGGGAGATATAAGGGATTTCTGCGACATGATCAAAGGGAGGATCATGGCCGGCCTAGGCGAAAATCAAAGGGGGCTTACGGGCTGCCTGGGGGGGGCTTGGCTACCCGGGGGACGTAAGTATAGGGTATTTTCAAGACACTATCAACGTGTACCAGCCGCACGCTCTGAATAGTTGTGAAATAGCAAGGGAAAAAGGGTCCAAAATGGCTTGTGATGCCAGCGACCGGTGCATATAGAGTTAAGTGGGCTTTGCTGGTGGCGATACACGTGCAAGTCCTTGCATTGAACAAAGTAGTCTATGTTAACTAAATGAAGTTCCTTCTGAACAGGCTTGAAATATAACACACCAAAGGATAAAGAGTACTTCATGAAATTGAGTTAGAAAACACGCCTACGAAGCGCTAGGCCTGAGGCAGGGACACGCCCTTGACATTGAATGCTTAAGTAAATCACGATAAGTTATTACATATGAATTGTTGACTAACTTGGTTTACTTTGGACAGGGAAGGCCGGACGGTAAGTATGGGTAAGTCGTGCATAAAATTCCATACGACACTTGTATTCGGCAACACGAAATAGGCTATGAAATATGCCATGTAAATGATCCTAAGGCAAGATTAGAAAGACAATGAATGATAGACGGTGCACAAAAGTAAATAGAACGTGTTTGGTAATGATAGCATTGTGGGCGAGCTAGCCTCCCCACCAGTGCATAACAATGTACTGATAACCCCACAGTCTGCTTGCAGGAAGCAGGAAACGTCGGTGGGTGCGGAGCTTTCCTCGAACGTGCTAAGGCGCGGAGCTATCTCTGGAGCCTTGGAGCATTGCAAGGAGCTGGAGTACTATATACAGGACATAATGTATCAGAACATCACCATGAATCATTCCATCATGTAAGCCACTTGGCACGCCTTTTATGTTTCAGAGAGAGAGAGCTTGAGCGATTTGTAATATCGGCCCAGCGCCGCTTGTAAACTTCTTGAATATCAATAAAGAGTTGAATTCGCTTCAATTTATTTTCATTTACTTTCCGCTGCAAATGGGGACACTCTGTGCGACTCTGTGGCCTAGCTCAAATCGGCCGTTTCTGGACTTAGCCTTGCACGGGCGCAACCTAGGCCCGTGCAGCATCACGCCTTAGCAAGGACGATCGCTCCTGTGGGAGCGGGGCGTGACAGATTGGTATCAGAGCACGGCTTTACGTCCTTGGACTTCATTTCGATTCTCTCAGTTTTGAAAGCTCGTTGAAGCAAAAGAAGGATACGCTCTCTCTCGTTGTGCCTTGGGAGGTTTCATATAATAAGTCTAATATTTTCAAAAGCTCGTACAAGTACTCGGTTGAAGGGATCGATAGGCAAAGGCCTTTGTGCCGAACCACGACGTACTTGAGTTGGGAAGAACCGATGCTAAGAGTTAGCAAATGCAAGACGTGCTTGAATAACCTTATGCTGACAATAGTGAACGAGTACAAACCGAAGTATAGTTCGAACGGGATGGTTATGCACGCAGCCTTTTGGCTAAGTTGTGCCGAGTATCGCGCACCTAGACTTTGTGGTGCAAATGAGTTGCGAGCGAGATTGACTATCGCTCGGACAAGAATAAGGGAGACTTAGAACGTATGTTGATAAAGATGCTACTTGACCAACGCTAAAGCGAACACGAGGAAATGGTTCTTAGTTTTTGAAGAATGAGCGAACGCGCAATTGGACATGTCGATCGGGAGTCAAATAATCTTTCGAGGATTTGTAGAATGACTTGACTCCGAGTGGTGTATGTGATAGCTTCGAAAAAGAATAAGAGTGAGCGTCGACGACTAGTCGAGTGGCTCGAACCCTGAGTGGTGTATGGACGTTATAGAAAATCGTTCGAGCAAAACTAAAGGATTTACGGGTAGAACGAGCATGTCGGCGAGGCGATGCGATCGCGCAAAGCCTTAGAACGCGTCACGCTTAGTTGGTCGTGACTTCGAATGTCCCGAACGAGATTTCGTTCGGACAACTTGTCAATGGGCAACGCAAGTTAGGTCACGATTCGGAACGATGAATGAAACAATGAATGGTCTTGATCGAGGAAAACTTAGAGGATCACACGTACGATTTTGGATTGATTCAAATAAACTGTGACTTGAGTTTGGACAATGATCTTGAAACTAGCTTGAGGAATAGCGATCAAACTTGATCTTAAATATCGAGGAAATTATGGAATATCCAACTCGGACAACAGCATTAACGTACGACTCGAAATCGGTTGCAAAGGAAGATCGTCAGGTTACGCATATCGTCAATGGTATTAAGGCGTATCAAAGATCGATATCCAATAACTCGGGGGTACTCTGACTCGGCGAATGACGATCGTGCAAATGTCATTGTCCCGTTGGATGCTATACTTGGGATGTTAAAAATGTGTCGAGGAAAAGATAGATTTTGCTCGAGGATTTTCTAGCTGAATGTATGACGGTCAGACTACCGAATTGATTTGGCTTGGATGAAAATATGAATGCTTGGATTTGCTTCGTTGACAACCACAACGTTGACGTTCTTGTCTTATGCGAGCGCAACTCCAGCCTCGTACATGCGTCGTGCCAGATTATGGCGATCACTCCGCGTGAGCGCTGATATGGTGATTCATACAGCGGGAGTGATTGAACTTGGATGGCATGGCAATCTGATTGCTTCGACTTGTGGTTTGACGCGAAGGTGGACTCGAAAATGAATTTGTGTGCTTGAAGAATTGAACTTGAGGATTGAGTAGGTCCAATCTGCGTATCGAGAATGGGTTAGTCTAAAACTCAAACAAGAGTTATGCTCCGATGAGAATGATTATTCCGTGGGAGCGTCGCATGGTGATTCATGAACCGCCGTGGATAATCGGACTCGCGTAAGATTGGGGCGCAATGTATTGTCGAGCTGGATGACCTCGTGATCGAATACATGAATTGGTTAGAACTGGTGATTGAACGGAATTGAATATGTGCAACGTAAGTCTTGATGCAAATTAGGTGATCATGCTCGATGTTTAGAAATTTGAGTGAAACGAACTTGGGTAGAAACTCCCGTACAAGCGAACAAATGGTTTGACCATAGGATTTGGGAAGAGCGTCGTACAACGACCTTGCACGATGAGCCACGGACCTGACGTGTAACTATGACTTTGTGAGCTGACCTAGCGGATAGGCGGACGATCCTATGTCGAGTGATTGAACTTGTGCGATTGACCTTACAGTATCGTCTGGACGGACGATAGACTTGGGCAGCAATACTTATAGTAGGACGGGAACTGTGAGTGTGCATGAACGAAGGTGAGATTGGTCCCAAACGAAGTGAATGATAGAAATGAATGATGCGCAAGTAAAGTTGGGTTAACAAATTGAATCATTGATTGGAAGACATACTCGGTGATAGTGCGATACTTGATCTTGAATTGGACAGAAATTACTTAGACTTGGTCGACCCTGCTAAGAAGAAATCGTATCGATTTCGTTGACAAGAGCGCTTGAGAAGCGAATCAAATCATCTCGAGGACCGAGATAAACGATATGTGATACACACATGAGTTCGGTTTTAAATCGAAGTTAGCAAAACAATCGACAAATCGAAACTATCACGACTAGCTTGTCCGACTTCGCTAGTCGCTAAGCTTGGTTGAAATGTACGTATTCGGAGGACGCCTTGAATATGTGCACGATCCAAACTCAGCGATATGATGAACTCGAATGCAGCTGCAAGTGGGTGTTGAGATGCCCATGAACGAATGAGTGAGTTTGCCTCAGCTTTTGTCTCTCACATTTGACGAACTACAACGCACATCGTACGATCGTTTCAGTCCTATGATTCGTCGAAGTAGCAACCGAGTCGAAGAAACACTTGAATTGAATAAGTGCCATCAACTCTAAAATGAATGAAAAGTTACTCAATAAAATCGACCAAACGTATGCGACACGAAACTTGAAAAGGTATCGAGTATAGTTCGATGCCATCGAACGGTAAAGCCATTCGATAGGAATTGTCTAAGGTATGCACACGGCGATGAGTAAAGGAACGGTAGGATGACCCGCACTCAGGAAGTCTCGAGGACGAGACTTGTTTTGAGTGGTATATTATGTAATGACCCGCTCCGCCCTAGCGGAACGCCGATTCAAACGGCAAGTGCAACGACTCAAACGAGCCGTCGACCCGAAGAGTTGGCATCGACCTGATGAAGAATCGATGCAAGACTTACATTGGTCGTCAAGATGAATCCAGACTTAGACTTTCAAAGGCGCACTCGGAGTATCGTTCGGCCGATGCGAACATCGCTAAGGTGGATGGCTCCGATGAACCTGTCTTTGCTTAGCCTAGACACATAACAATACGGACACTATTGCTAGAATCACTAGGCGATAATACCGCGCATGCTAATAAATGACTCAACGCACCTAGCTAAGGAAATAATCCCATCTTGTATGCTTGTATAGAATATGGAAAAGGAATATGAAAATGTGAGAACTCTCGCCACCGCGCTCCACGCTCGTGCTAAGGCACAAGCTTACATTTAAGTTCCCTATGCGTTCAACAATAAAACAATGAATGGATTACAACAATGAAACGGGAAGACTATCAACATAGTCGTTCCGAGTAGAGTATAGCAACATTGAAAGATTATGGGACCGATGGGTCGCCAAGGCGACTCCCGCACGGGGGAGTTACATAATATGTGAATGAAAGAATGAATGGATAAGTGAATGAATGAGCCAACGAATGAAAGAATGAATACGTGAATGAATCAATGAACGAACAAACAAGTAAAAGAAAGAATGAATGAATAAAAGATAAGAAGGAAAGGAATGGTTAGCGACAGGTATGACGGGCACGTGCAACGGGGCTCGCTACCCGTGCTGCACGGACGCCAACCTAGTCGATAACGCATTATGGCTAAGGGTTAGCCTACGGCTCGGAGACAGCCGTTAAGTTAAAATGACAAATAATACAAAATGGTCGTGGACAATCCCCTCGTATACGGGAGGTGGGAGATATAAGGGATTTTTGCGACATGAGAAAAGAAAGGATCGTGGCTGGCCTAGGCGGAAATCAAAGGGGGCTTACGGGCTGCCTGGGGGGGCTTGGCTACCCGGGGGACGTAAGTGCAGGGTATTTTCAAGACACTATCAACGTGTACTAGCCGCACGCTCTGAATAGTTGCGAAATACCAAGGGAAAAAGGGTCCAAAATGGCTTGTGATGCCAGCGACCGGTGCATATAGAGTTAAGTGGGCTTTGCTGGTGGCGATCCAGGTGCAAGTCCTTGCATTGAACAAAGTGGTCTAAGTTAACTAAATGAAGTGCCTTCTGAACAGGCTTGAAATATAACACACCAAAGGATAAAGAGTACTTCATGAAATTGAGTTAGGAAACACGCCTACGAAGCGCTAGGCCTGAGGCAGGGACACGCCCTTGACATTGAATGCTTACGTAAATCACGATATGTTATTACATATGAATTGTTGACTAACTTGGTTTACTTTGGACAGGGAAGGCCGGACGGTAAGTATGGGTAAGTCGTGCATGAAATTCCATGCGACACTTGTATTCGACAACACGAAATAGGCTACGAAATATGCCATGTAAATGATCCTAAGGCAAGATTAGAAAGACAATGAATGATAGACGGTGCACAAAAGTAAATAGAACATGTTTAGTAATGATAGCATTGTGGGCGAGCTAGCCTCCCCACCAGTCAATAACAATATACTGATAACCCCACAGTCTGCTTGCAGGAAGCAGGAAACGTCGGCGGGTGCGGAGCTTTCCTCGAACGTGCTAAGGCGCGGAGCTATCTCTAGAGCCTTGGAGTGTTGCAAGGAGCTGGAGCACCATATGTCACGACCCGCACCCGCTTTTCGGACGCGAGCTCGTGAGCAAGCCAGCTACGTATCGAGCGGACTCCAGCCCGACTCGAGTACGTATAAGCTGTCAAGGTCATGGGTATCATGTCTAATCTAAACTATCTCAATCCACAAGAATCATATAAAACATGAATGAATGAGTACGGGTCATGGTCTGCAGCCCATTAGCATATTGTTCGATTAGACTCCAAGAATGATATGAGTCTATAAAGTAAAGCTGATAAGCAGAATATATCATAAAAGCACGATAAAGATAGTAAATCAATAACACTAACAAAATATCTGAATCATGCAGATGGAGTCAACTACCACATGCTCAGCTAACTAACTCCGTGCAATCAGCTACCTGAAGAGATCATCAGGTCCTCAGAGGACTAGCAAGATACATAAAACATGCCTACTAATATGACAGTAAATAACAGGTGTGGAGAATAAGAACACTGCAAGAAGAACATCTAAGGACGACGAGTCGTGAGGAAATGTAATACTAGACTTGGCTACCAATCAATCGATTAACCTCTATAGCTTGTAGTACAATGCAAGATACTCCCAATCTATAGTAGATTTTGACTGTAATATAATGCAAGATAATCCCAGTCAAGATTAGCCAATTCTAGTATCGATCTCCTCTCCTAAGGATACAAAGTCAAGTAGACTCCTATAAATCGTAGTACAATGCAAGATACTCCCAATTTATAGTATCGCAAGTCAAGTCAATCAATCAATCAATATATGCTATAGGTCGTAGTACAATGTAAGATACTCCTAATCTACGGCACGTCTCAAGTCAAGTCAATCAAGATAAAGAATCAGCTATAGATCGTAGTACAATGTAAGATACTCCCAAGCTATAGTATGTCTCAACTGTAGTACAATGCAAGATACTCCCAGCCGAGACTGGTCAAGAACAGATATTGAAACTGACAACTCAATCACGAAAAAAGGGTAATACAAGAGACCAATACTCTAGCAATGTCAAACATCCTATACGTGCACATAATCTGGAACAAGTAAAGCAATCAAGGACGAATCAATCACAATATGGAATCATGTGACAATATAAAAAGGACTACAATAAGAAAAGGTAAACCATATAAATACTGTATATGTTCGGCAAAATATACTTGCCTGGAGGTTGCACGGAGAACCAACAATGTATCGCCAATCAACAAGTCAGAAAGTCCAAGTCATCACAACTGTCTCCGAAAGCTGAAATAAACATTACCAACATTCTCA
Source organism: Iris pallida (assembly GCA_029216955.1). Classification (NCBI taxonomy): domain Eukaryota; kingdom Viridiplantae; phylum Streptophyta; class Magnoliopsida; order Asparagales; family Iridaceae; genus Iris; species Iris pallida. Next base: position 1,385,770 of record JANAVB010028620.1, read on the forward strand.
GAATAGTCAAATTAGCTAGGATTGCCTGTCCTTAAGTCCAATTCTGGATACAGAGGCAAAACGATAATTTTGGGCAAAAACTATGTCCGCCGTTGGACCCACTTTGCACCGAAAAGCATGCCAGAATCAAAGGTCTCTAAAGTCGTCAAACTACATGTTTACGGATCCAATTTTTCGATACGAACACAACCGTATGTCCAAAGTTGGATTCCGGCGGGCCGTGCACAAAATCGCCCGTTGAGTGGAACCGTGGGGCCCGCAAAATGACGTACGATTCAATTGTCTCAGAATTGGACCAAACTTGGCATACAGGACCAGAAAAACGATACGGTCCTATTGGCGTAAGTTTCGTCTCGATCTGACGAGCGTGCACAAAGTAATTGGAGAATTTGCAAAGTGCACGATACGGTAAATTTTGACGGATACGCATCAAATTCGTCGCGCACACGCGACCAATTTAAATTCTGTCAAAGCCCACACGACCACGAAGCCGTTATGCAGCTTTCGATGCCTTCGGTTCACGACCATGTCGCCCGGAATAGCGGGACGCACGTCGTGTGGATGATTTTTCAAGTTTTGAAAATAGGTTTTCGTCAAAGTTCGTGATCCGATTTCTCGGCGCACAGTTATCAAAATTGATTTCTGTAAGAAGGATTTTCTAGCCCTATTTGTTGTCTAAATTACTCTTTAATTAGTTTTTGAAAACTGTCAGTAGGTTGGCCGTGAGTGGCCTTCCAAGTCGGGTGTCTGGGTTCTAAATGCTGTCCTTTTTTGGACAGTTTTTAGTCGACTTTCGACTTAAATTTTGGAAAATCCAGGGCACCTAAGGTCGAACTAATTATCAGGCCTCCTAGCCCTATATATTGTGATTACGACGAACCAATAGGTTCGTCGATAGACTTCGAGATGAAGGAGAAATGAGAGGTCAAACCTGGGTCGGGAAAACTGGTGTTCTGCCGTATTGTCCTTCACTTGCGCGCGATTCGACCGCTGTTGCTGGTCGAACTGTGGCCGCGCGGCCGCGCGTGGAGGCCAGAGCAAGGTCGCCGCACGGAGGAGGGGGTGGCGGCGTTGGGTTTGCGTTAGGGTTTCGGAGTTGGGTATTTCCGCCGCGGTTCTGTTCTCTCTCTCTCTCGACCCCTACTGTTAAATATACCTATGAGAATTTCTTTCGGGTTGGGTTAATCAGCTCGGGGGGGAGGGGGAAATGTTACTGCTGTGTTTTAGTTGGTCTTTCACATGGCCTGTGGCCCATGCTGTTTTAGGCTGGGCTTCGTGGGCTCGGCCTGGGGGTGAGACCCTGGGCTGCCCGAGCTTTACCAATCTGTTTTCTTTTTCTTTCTCTTTATATCTCTTTTTCTATCCATATATATATATATATATATATATATATATATATATATATATATATATATATATATATATATATATATATATATATGTATACGTATATTCGTATATATATATATAATATATATATATATATATATATATATATATATATATATATATATATATATATATATATATATATATATATATATATATATATATTCCTATTCACAAACACACATATTATATACATTTATATATTCATACATATACACATTTATATATATATATATATATATATATATATATATATATATATATATATATATATATATATATATATATACACTACACATTATACACTACACATTATACATATATATATTTTAGATATATATACACATACACATTTATATATATTTATATATATACATACCTATACATATGATACAATATAATATGTTTATATATACATACAAAGATACATGTACATCATATATATTCATACACATATACATTATATTTATTAGACAATAAAAATAATATAACCAATAAAATAATAATATTAGATAACAATCTCAATAAATAATAATAATAATAATAATATCCATTGTATAAATAACCAAATATCCTTAAGTCTACCCCAAAAGCTAGGAAATATTTGTACATACCTAAAAGTAGGTCTACATAGGCTTGGGCTTGGTTTGGGTCCAATTTGCACTAGTTTGGTGCGACTGGTCACCTAGACGTCAAATAATATTAATAATGGATAATTAACTATTTAAAATGGTCATGTCACAATTTGGCCTGGTTTTTCTAATTAGGACATCACTATGGCTCGGCCTTCCTTGGCATGGCTGATACACTAGTCAAAGCACGTCACTGCACTACCCGTGCCATAATTCCTAGTCACCTTGTACTCCAAATCTCAACCATGGCTAAAATCATCTACCGTAATAATTAACAAAATAATTATTTATGAAAATCTAAAATCACTATTTAAATCAAATAAATAATAAAAAAATATTTCAAAATTCTGGGAAGGGAGGCTACACCATATACAGGACATAATGTATCGGAACATCGCCATGAATCATTCCATCATGTAAGCCACTTGGCACGCCTTTTATGTTTCAGAGAGAGAGAGCTTGAGCGATTTGTAATATTGGCCTAGCGCCGCTTGTAAACTTCTTAAATATCAATAAAGAGTTGAATTTGCTTTAATTTGTGTTCATTTACTTTCCGCTGCAAATGGGGACACTCTGTGCGACTCTGTGGCCTAGCTCAAATCGGCCGTTTCTGGACTTAGCCTTGCACGGGCGCAACCTAGGTCCGTGCGGCATCACGCCTTAGCGAGGACGATCGCTCCTGCGGGAGCGGGGCATGACATTGTGAGCCATGCTTAACTTAATATTGGGTCACATCTAGAGTTCAAGCTACCCGGGTCACAATACAAGTCGAAACGAGACGAAACTCAAACCCGACTAAACAAATCCAATAAAAACAATATTAAAAATATAAAAATTTTCTAAAATATTAAAATATAAAAAATGACCAAAATCATAATACATCAATTTAATTATTATTAAAAATGATCTAAAATTCACCAATTAATCAAAATCCTAAATAATTCAAAAGTCACAAAATGACCAAAATATCCTTAGCCTAAAAAGTTATAAATAGTCATTCTAATCACATGGTTAGGTCCGCATGGTTAGTCTCTAAGCTTAGCAAAACTAGGGATTAACCAGTTAACCATCAAAATCATAATTTAACATTTTAAATAGTTTTAAATTGATTAAAAAATTATCAAAAATTACAACATGAGTTAAATCTTATTATCGATTAATCAAAATTATAAAAGTTCAAAATTACCCTCATTTTAGAAAAGTGGGTGTTACAGACGCAGCTTCAGAAATTCCTTCACCTCTGGCAACATGGACTTCTCGTCCTCAAAGAGCAATTTGTGATATTTTTCAACCACAAACATCTTGCTCATGTTCCTGTCTTCTTCATACAGTTTTTCCACAGACTCCCATATGTCTCTAGCAAATTCCTTCTTCGAGTAGGATTCTGCCAGGGAATCCTCCATAGCATTCAGGATGAGAAGCCTGCAGATGCTATTTTCCCTTCTCCATTTGGCCTGGAGTTTGGTAGCCGCATTGATTGCGGCGGTAGATCCAGTGTCTGGAACAGAAGGTTCTTCCTCCAACAGTACATGATCAACGTCTTTGAGTTGAAGAGTTAGATAAATCTTCCTCTTCCAGACTTGATAATGCTCTCCATCGAACTTTTCCAACTTGCAGTAGTCCGATTGGACGAGCGAAGCATTAATGTTTTCCATCTACAAGGATCTTGTTTTGAGATTTTTAGTCCCGGGGCTTGACCAAAGACGGAAAACTGATGCAATCGAGATCTGAGATGTCACACAAAAAACTTTGCAGTGATCAAACTCAAGATCTACGATGATGTAAAAAACCAAATAGCCAAATTACAATATGAAGGAGGGAAATAGAGAAGAGAAGATCTCTCGTTCTTCCTTGCAAATGTGTTACAATTGGGACAGAACGAGTTACAATAATGTAGAGAAAGATGAGATGAAAAAAGTTGCTGGGGTGTCAAAACACCGTTGCTCAAAGCAAGATTCGTCCCACACGAATTACTTCCAGGAACCAGCAAGTTGAAGAACTTGTGGAACGCTCGAAGTCACCTCTGTTCTGACTCCTCGGATGGACTTGCAATGGCGGCAGTAGCTCCCTCTCTCTCTCTTTTTTCTGACTTATAAAATTCGTTGTCCCTCACAAAGGAGGCCAGAAGAGAGTATATATAGAGAGGGTAGAAACCCTAACCGCCTTTTCAGTTATGGAAAGATTGAATTAAATTCCACAAAGATAGCAATGAAATTAATTCAAATCTTATGGAAAGATTGAATTAAGTCTCACAAAGATGGCAACGAAATTAATTCAAATCTTATGGAAAGATTGAATCAAATCCCACAAAGATGGCAACGAAATTAATTCAAATTTCACAAAGATAGCAACAAAATTAATTCAAATCTTATGGAAATATTGAATTAAATCCCACGAAGATGGCAACGAAATTAATTCAAATCTTATGGAAAGATTGAATTAAATCCCACAAAAAGTGGATCTGAATTAATCGCATTGAATCAGTCTTTCCATAACTGACTTGTAGTCTGCACAGTCAGCCTGGTGCGAGTCCATGAGTCCGAGTCCGAGTCCGAGTCCGAGTCCGAGTCCGAGTCCGAGTCCGAGTCCGATTCGCTAAGCCCCTTTGGGGCTTAGCTCCAAATGGAATTAATCCAAGAGAATGACAAAAGCATTAATGCTTAATCCTTGGAGCTTTATTCTTACCTCCTAGTTAAATCACTCACATGGTTCCCTTCTTAGGGTCACCACCCTATGTGCATCTCTCAACAACACAACCAAGTATATATGTTGAGATAACTCATGGTGCATTTCTGATGTGGGACTAAACTTTTACAAGGTATATTGAGAGCAAGCTCTCTCCATGTAAAGAAAGCACCAACATTCTCACACTGAACCCTTGTTTATGAAGGAGTAGAGGTGGGTGGGCCCTATATATATGTCAATTTTTTAGTGTCGAATTGGTTCATATGAAACGTACTAAACACGAATTAAATCTGATCTGAATGTTTTTCGTTAGACAAATTTTTGACCATATTTTACTTATATTGTGTCGATTTATACTCGACCTTTTGTCGTTCCGAATTTTTTCCGTTTGCCGAATTGCTAACAAGGGGTTTGTCTCAAAACCGTACACCCAGTTCATTTTCCAACTCGTAAAGTCTGGCCCAACGCAGTAACAATTCGGTCTCGTATGGGTTTGAAGTGGAGATGAATCTCATGTAAAGTCTTTGTCATTGTAAGTTTCTGAGTTCCATTTCTTTATAAATCAAATAAAAATTAGAGGTGCTTCATGTATCCTTCACAGTACTCCAGAGTCAAACCCACACGTTGATCAATATTTGGATGGATTGAGTCCGGTTCTAGGTCGGTTCTTAGTGGAAAAAACCCGTGTGGGTCCGGACATGCTATCCAGAATGAACCTAGTCCATTTTGTTGAGCCGGATTGGCCAGCATTCACCGCACCACTATATCATACTTCCATTTGGTAGGGCCATACTGTCCAAACCAGGTATTTCAATTTTCAGATTGATAATTTTGGGGTCGGATTTAGGTAGAGCAAGGTTTTCGGCCCAATGCCAAATTGAACCGGTTTACATGCGGTTTTTCTTGGTCCAATTCATTTGCCCACCTGGTCATCCTTTCCAATCTCCACTTCTCCCTACTTTCTTCCCACTTGCTTTGCCAACTTCCATCCCCAACCAAAGGAAAGACAGAGGATTGCTTAGCCATGTGAGCTCTTGTGTTCCCAAACCACAATTACTACGTTGTTCCTCGGAGACATCATATCACTTTTGCCATAAACCACCCCCCACCATTTACCCATTTACAATAGTATTACATCTTTTGCATATTTCACCCTTGCGCGCCATACAATATCATAGATTATTAGATTGCATATTGAATTTTGCACAAATTACTTGTATATTTTATTTTGTGCGAACTAAATAAATCATGAAATAAGATTTGTTACATTTTTATGTCTTCGCTCTCATGTTGCCTTGTATGAACTCATGTTTCTAAAACTTTATTGCTTTCCTATCCTTATATATAATTGCTATTTTTTGTAGGCAGTATTTCAATTCAATCAAAATAATCTAAATATAAACACATACAAATAGCCAAATTTTCCAATGATTTAACATTTACTTTAAGACGAGCAACAAGATAATTAACAAAGGAAATTTTTATCTAAATTCACCCTGATTTAAAGACAATTATAACCTTTTTTTTATTTACAGACGATTGAGATACGTTACTATTTATTTAATTATTATTTTTATGTCTATTTATTCCATTTGACAAAATTGGAAGGTGATTAACACTCTCTCAGTTAGGATGACCAAATAAATAAAGATTCTATTTTTGATTTATGAAATAAGTTTAATCATATCATTTTTTGGACACATTTGTAGCATAATATTTAAGTCCCTTGGGCTAACAAACCTCCATGACATCCGTATATTTTGTTCTGAAAACGAGAATCTAAAGTATCATTATCTTGGTCATGGATTTAAAATATTCTAAACTATAATAATTTAGGTAGTTTTAGTAAATATAATTAACAAAAAAAAAAAAATCATTGATCTGATTGTCAATCATAATATGTTTATGTCTTAGTAACTTGTGGATCATGACAAATTCTTGCTCATTTATACATTTGACTGACAATGCTGGACGTTAGATTTTGAGACCTGAGACGAACTTTAAAATGATGCCCTCATAACTTAAATTATATTATATTTTTCATTGATAATGTAATAGTATTTTCAACCCAAAATTCAAGAAATAAAACAGTAAAAAAAATTTAATATTCAAAATAATATATGTTATAATAAAATACTAATAAAATTGAATATGTTCTAAACCAAAAGATAAAACTGATGTTCTAGACTAATAAATTAAAAAGAAAGCTAACAATGTTTGGGGTAGTTCATAAGAGTAATAATAGTAAAATAACTTAGGCCATCAACCACTTCCTCAATGCATCACATAGTCACTTAAATATTACTCCTTTTAGAGGAGGCATATTTGTTTCTCTAGTGTAGTACACCAAATTGTTTTCTTATTGGATGCATGTTTGCTTCTATAGGAAACAAATGAATAAAAAAGGTTTTTTTTTAGGGGCACCACAACTTCTACTAGGGGGCAGCTCTTACTTAGGGGGGGCAGCCCAAAAAGTGGAGATTTTACTATGGGGCAGCCCACATTTTACTAGGGGGCAGCCCAACCCCCCAAACTCTCATCTCCTTCCCAAACCCCAATTTCCTCTCTCTCTCTCCTCCAAAAGAAAAAAAAAAGGAAGAGCTCTCTCTCCCTCTCCCAAAACCCTAGTCTCTTCTCCTCCACCACTCTAATCCTAATTCCTCCACCAAATTTCTTTCAAGAACACTCCTACATTCGACGAGATGACACGCAAGTCGAAGAAATCGGATTCTAGGTACGTTCTTTCCTAATTTCTTCTATAATTTTCTACATTCTATTCGAAATCCTAGAATAGTTTAACTTTTGATAATTTAGGTTTAGAATGTCTTTAGGGTTTATGAATGGCATTTTCGAACACGACAAACCCACAATTTTTTTTCAAACCCTAACCCTAGAAAATGACAAACTAGCGAGTCGTTTGTCTGTTGGCCCTGAGTACAGTAGGACTGCCAAGCATGTGGCAGTCCAATTGCACACAAGGACTGTCACAGTCCTGGCAGTCCTCTTTCAATAGAGGACTGCCAGGACTGTGGCAGTCCTTGTGTGAAATTGGACTGCCACATGCCTGGCAGTCCTACTGTACTCAGTTTTAGTTGTGGTCTGGGGGTGGGGGATAGGGGTAACAGTTCTATTTTATTTTGCATTATTTATTAACTATATGGTCGCACAATCCATTGTTCTATAGGGGTAACAGTCCTCCGGACGCACCAAACAGAATACGCCCCACCGCGTCAAAGAGGAAGGAACGCGCGAAACGTCCTCTTGAGCGTCCGATTACAATTTCCGAACCGGCGCGCCAAGGTGGGTCTGGGACACGGAGACCGCCACCGGAACCACAAGCTCGATCGAAGCAACGAGCTCGTACTCCTTCTCCTTCTTCCTGTGATGACGACGACGTGCCAATTAGCCAACTCCTACCACCACGTCAAAGTGGTTCTGCTCTATCTGAGGAGGGCGGTCCTTCTGAGCCGCATGGTCGTCCGCCACGTCAAGGTGGTTCTCCTCCATCTGAGGAGGCCGGTCCTTCTGAGCCGCATGTCCGTCCGCCAGGTGGCTCAATGTTGACTTCTTTTGAGAACCATATTGCATATGCAATATGGAAGAACCCGGTATGTACATTACTTTTGTAAGCTACCAGCTTAGTATATGATATCGATATGTATTTCATATTTTTTTATGTTTTTATATGTTGTTTGATATACAGAGGACATATCGTATCCTTAGGGCTGTGAGTCACGGAAAGAAAACCATGTCTTGGCCGTTTAGAAGCTTATCGGAGGCCGTCCAGGTTAAAATCGTACCAAGCGGTTTGCATAATTTGGCAGATTATGCCTATAGGACAATGGATAGTGCCCTGATATCCGCCTTTGTGGAGAGATGGCACCCGAAGACCAACACGTTTCATCTCCCATGCGGGGAGATGACCATTACACTTGACGATGTCTACCAGATACTGGAGCTACCAGTTACCGGTCGCGTCATGACCAAAGAACATTACAAAAATAAAAAATCCACAAAATGGTACTCGAAGATCGTCAAGTTTGTCTCAAGTAACCTTGGACTCGAGGAAACTAGTTTTACAACTCTCCCCGGCTTCAAGAAATCATATAGAATTCCTCTGTCATTTCTGGTGGAGCACTTCACGAATATGGAATTGGATGAGGATGATGATGAGTTGGTCGACACGGTGGCCCGTGCTTACATGTTGTTCGTCCTAGAAACGGTGGGCATTTCGGACAAGTCCGGAACCTCGATACATGCGAGGTACATGCTCAATTTATTGTCCGTGGACGACTTCATTGATATATCGTGGGGTAGCGGTATTCTCGCCTATCTTTACCGCGAGCTCGGCATCGTACCCCGTGTCGGGACTAAGACAATTGTCGGATGCCAGACTCTGCTACATGTAAGAAAACTTCCAACAATTTAATCTCGTATACTTCATTTTGTTGTTTATATTTTGTGACTATTAACTTATAAATTGAATAGGCATGGATATACGAGCACTTTCCGATGCTCAGGCGGGGTGACCTGAACCCAAACTATTTTGAACACCTTCCTAGAGTGGCTCGATGGAGGCCGGCCCAGGTGGAAACCAAAGATTGGCAAATACTAGCTTCCATTCGTGAAGTACTTGACAATTTGGTACCAGAAGAGGTAATAAATTGGGACTTATTTTTTTATGTTAAGTTTTGCTGTTAACTATTTTCCTACAGATATTTTAGGATCCATACCGGAATTTGCGCGAGGGGAGTCGTGCCATCCAACAAGTTTCTTTATTTTATGGCATGATCACATGCTATGATATCACGGAGCCGTACATGCCTGATCGTGTACTTCGGTAGTTTGGCTTCGTGCAAAGTGTGCCGAAGCGCACACTACAGATGTTGGAACCTCCCCGCGGGACCCAACCATTGAACTACAAACCGACGTATTTCGACTGGGTGACCGACTTCTACTCCGAGTGGCAAAGGCACCTGCTTGGGGAAGATGAGAGTCAACCGGTCACCCAGATGGCCGACTGCAGCGAGGACTACATGACGTACTTCCGGCGGGTCGGACATCCTAAGTTGTTGAACCCTACAAACCCGGGTCTCAAGGCCATAGTAGCTGTTGGAAATCTTCCTTCGAAAAACATCTTGTATGTTTCATTGGTGAAGATGGTGAGTTTCGCATTAGTAATTAGTTTGAGATTTTCATGTTTGTAGACTAAATTCAATTATACTTTCATTTACAGTCTAGAAGGGCGAAGGAACTGGCCAAGACACTTCGGAGCGCTTGCCAAAGTGACATTAGTGTCTTGGTCGACACTAGTGCCTTGGTCGCCAACGAGCTTGAGTGCATCGACGACGAGGTTGAGTTCCCATTCATGCGTACTGTGGAGTCTTGTTCGAAGGCCCGCCATGATATGTAGTATGATTGTCTGATTATTTGAAGTTGGCTATTTTGGATGTTGATATTTTTGGGCGTCGAACATGTTGTTGGATACTTGTGTTAAAATATTTTTGGATATTGATATTTTTGGGCCTCGAACATGTTGTTGGATACTTGTGTTGAAATACTTGTGTTGGTTATGTGTTGGATACTTGTGTTGAAATACTTCTGTTGGATATGTGTTGGATACTTGTGTTGAATATGTGTTGGATATGTGTTGAATACTTGTGTTGGATACCTGTGTTGAATATCTGTTGGATACTTGTGTTGGACTTGTGTTGGATACTTGTGTTGGATATGTGTTGGATACTTGTGTTGAAATGTTCATCACAGAACGATTCATCTAGGACTGCCACACCCAGGGCAGTCCCACATATGTGAAGGACTGCCCTGGGTGTGGCAGTCCTAGATGAATTGTTCTGTGACTTAATCACAGAATATTTTATCTAGGACTGCCACACCCAGGGCAGTCCTTCACATGTGTTGGACTGCCCTGGGTGTGGCAGTCCTAGATGAAATATTCTGTGACTTGATCACAGAACATTTTATCTAGGACTGCCACACCCAGGGCAGTCCCACACATGTGAAGGACTGTCCTGGGTGTGGCAGTCCTAGATGAATTATTCTGTGACTTGATCACAGAATATTTCATCTAGGACTGCCACACCCAGGATAGTCCTTCACATGTGTTGGACTGCCCTGGGTGTGGCAGTCCTAGATGAAATGTTCTGTGACTTGATCACATAATATTTCATCTAGGACTGCCACACCCATGGCAGTCCTTCACATGTGTTGGACTGCCCTGGGTGTGGCAGTCCTAGATGAAATATTCTGTGACTTGATCACAGAATATTTTATCTAGGACTGCCACACCCAGGGCAGTCCAACACATGTGAAGGACTGCCCTGGGTGTGGCAGTCCTAGATGAAATGTTTTGTGACGATTTCATTCACAGATAAATTCATCACAGTATTTCAGTGCTAGGACTGCCACACCCATGGCAGTCCTATACTGAAGTAGGACTGCCAGGGGCTGGCAGTCCTAACTAAAACTTGCTGTAACAGCAAGTTTTAGTTAGGACTGCCACAACCCAGGCAGTCCTACTTTAGTGTAGGACTGCCATGGATGTGGCAGTCCTGATACTGATACTCTGTGACAGAGTTTCTCAAACTGAAATGCTTTGACTGAAAAGCTGTGACAGTGAACACATATAACACAGGTACACTCATATAACGCAGATAACACACAGGTAAGCACATATAACACAGGTAGGCACATATAGTACACAGATAGGCACATATAACACAGGTAGACACATATAACACATGTAAGCACAGGTAAACACATATAACTCAAAATTTACTCCATATATATTACTGAACTTCATATTTCACTGTATACAAAAGTGGTCCTTCATATACAAAATGTCAAACTGTAAATATATATATACTTAGTCGATTTTGACGTCGTAGTGGTCAGCAGGTAAGTCTCTTGGCTCCTCATTCTTCAACAACTTCGTACAATGGTTGATCTGGTCAACGAAAGGTGTGGTCCAAGTGATGGCTTCGACCGGTGCTCTTTTGTACCAAACTGTTGAAGGTGGAGGAATCGGAGAATGAGCGATCATCTTTAGTATAATGAAGTGATCCCCGATCAGACCTATAGTACATAGGTTAGACACTCCGTAGTCCGTCGGAGGAGCGCACATCGGAAAGAATATATTGTTAATATCCGGCAAGATAAGTACAACAGGTATCATGTACCTATTGGCAAATAAATAGCCGACAGACGGGACTGACATATAGTGGTATGTCCCGGTAACACTGTCGGTGCAAGGGATACTTAACAACAAACTTGCAATGGTTTCTTCGCTTAGGATGCGGGAGTAGAATGGAAGATGAGTCTCTAACTCCTCGTACAGCTCCTGCCTCATCCGTCTCCATCCGTCTTTGTCATCATAACCAAGATGCCTTGCAAGGGCATGAAATCTGCAATGGCCATCACCGGGGACATCGACAATAGACCAAATGTAACTTCGAAGCGCAGGTTGAAATTTGTCAACATACAAACTCATTGTTTGGCTTGCAACTGTATCTTTTCTTGGGAGGTCAATTTTCTCCATTTTTCGGCGAACGACAAGCTTGCCCTTCCGTGCGGGCGGAGCTTGCTGTAAGCTTCATTCAACATGCTCAAAGTACAATGGATCTCTCCTAGTTGACTCCAGCCTTCTCTTCTGTGAACTAGTCAATCTTGTTTGAGGCCTGCCTTTAGGATTGGAAACAACGGTAGGCTCATGCATTCTAGTAGTGACCGGACATGCAATTTCTTGGATTTTAAGCTCAATGGACTGCCGCTCCGCTGCTACTGAGGCTAGCCACCTTGCGTGGAGAAGTTTCATTTGTGTCAAAGAGAAAAAATTATCGTCCGTCTTCACCACAGGCATCATAGACAACTGCCTCCAACGTTGATCGACTGCTTCTACTGGAATAGAAATGGATTCACGGCGATATTCATTAATCTGATGTGCACAAGGGAGGCCCAGTGTATGTCGATGTACACACCCACAAACCTGGGGATCAAACCTGACATACTTTGACCTTTCAATCTCATCACATATTAATGTCAACGCCGTATGAGATACCACACGAACTAAAGCATCTAACAGTACATCCTTTCTATGCTCATGCTTGACTATATTTAAGCTCATCTCAAATGATGCCTTAATTTCATTCACCGTCCGCTCTACCAATAGATGTATAGCTTGCCAAACAGAGACAAAGTTGTCGAAAGATGATTTTAGTTGTCTCTTCACTACAGAGTATGCTCCTTCGACACGGTTGGTAGTTGTCGTGCCGTAATGCTTCACCAAATTCGTCTATGCTAAGACGAAGTGTTCTTTGTGCGGTTCAAGCCATGTATCTTTGATGTATGAAATACATGCCGGCTTCCTCGCCTCCCACTTTTCCTTGAACATGTACCATGCGGCATCGTAACTGTCAATCGTAGAGGCTCGCCACACACAATTCCAGTCATTGGAGAATTCTTGAAAATTTTGCAAGTCAATTTTACCTTCCTCCTTCTGAAACTTTAACTTACATTGGGCTTGAATATTACGATTGACATGCCAAGTGCATAGCAATGTATCCGCTTGAGGAAAAATAATACGAATAGCATTAATTAGGGCATACTCTCTGTCGGTCACAAGAACTGACGGCTCTGTATGACCGGTGTAAAGTGTTTTCAGTTTCTCCAATGCCCATGTGTAGTCTTCAAGTTTTTCACTCTTCATGAAGCAAAATGCCACCAGAAATATTTTTCGAGTAGAGGTGAATCCGACAATATAAAGGAGAGGCATCTTGAACTTGTTGGTCTTGTACGTGCAATCAAGGACTAACACATCGGCAACAGACCTGGCCAGACTTATGCAATCTGGATGAGCCCAAAAGATTGAAACTACTTCATTACTCTGGGGATGTCTTCTATGGAACTCAACGTAATGAATCGGCAAGCAACTTCAGCACTTCTTGTATCGACATTCTTGATTTGGTCCGGATAGCATTCGAAGAAGATAGGGCGTTGTATATTGACCTCATCGTAGACATGTTCTTCTCATCTTCATGCCGTATGACTGAATATATTTATCTCGGTACAACACCGGAAGTGGACAAGTCTTCGGCTATCTTCTTCTCCGTAGGGTTCAACTGTCCGACATACGGATGACCCAATAGTGTCTCGACAATCTCATGATTGTGGGTTCCATTCTTCACTTGTACTGACCATTTTCCTTCTTCTTCGTTTCTAATCTGGATCGTGAATGGAAAACCACATTTCTTCGTTCCAGCTTTCTTTCTTGGAACTTTATTTTGGATAACTGTGTCTTTCTTGTGCGATCTCAACACACCACCTCTTTCACAGCCAACCATCACACTGTGTCGTCCCGGGCGATTTCGGCATGATCTGGATATCACTAGAACTAAGTTGTTTTTTCGTCCAACTTCTCGGCACCATTATACCGTATCGTCGCTTGATTGAAACGAAAGATCGGTCCAAAATAAATTCCCTACATCGGTTGCAATTGGAGCATGTACCGCAACATCGGAAGATCGCAACTCCTACAATAGAAGTTAAAAGTCAAAAGGACTGCCACATCTATAGGACTGCCACATATGTGGCAGTCCCTCACATATATAGGACTGCCACATCCCTGGCAGTCCAAATCCATGAGTGGGACTGCCAGAGAAGTGGCAGTCCTCTGTGTCAAAATCCGATTTTTCATCCGAAATAAAGTTAAAGTGTAGTTAACACGAGGCCTTCCGATGCATCAAAGTGTTCTTCGGACGTTGTGGGAGGAGAGTATCCAGCATTTGATGGTCCGGGTTGTTCCATTTTCTATTTCTTTCTACATTAAACACAAAATTCAACTTTTATATGTAAAATTTAGGTTAAAACATTACACAAAAATAAATTCGACGACTTACAAATAAATGGGAGAAGTGATTGACACTATTATCTTTAACAAATTTAGGTGGGGGGACAATTTCACATAGGTTAGGTTAATTCTAGGTTTCGATGAGGAGGAGAAAAAAAAGAGTGGAGGAAGAGAAGTAAAGAGTGGAGGAAGAGAAGGAATAAAAGAAGTTTGGCTTTTATAGTCAATTTTGGGCTGCCCCATAGTAAAAAAAAACCTATGGCAAACTTGTAATTTTTTCAAAAAAATTTGGGCTGCCCCCTAGTAGAAGTGGTGGTGCCCCTAAAAAAAACCATAAAAAATGAGCAAAAAAATACCGGACCAATTTCAACTTCTTTAATGAACAATTATTCAATGTAGCTTGCTAAATTGAAGAATTATTCAATTAATGTAGCAACAACAAACCAAAATATCATTCAACAATAGCAAGCAACTACAACAATTTACAATTATTCAATGTAGCAGCAACAAGTAACAACAAGCAACAAGCCAATTTCAAACTTCTTATAATGATCGGTAGCTTAAGCAAGTTCATTCGACAACAAAAAATTTTTAAAGATGAAATTGCTTTTAAGACCGACCCTGAGTCTAGAATTACTTATTTCTAAAGATGAATAGCAAGATACCATCACACTAAAAATTCTACGAATAAATTATAAAAATGCATCCATTCATTGAACAACAAACTATATTATTATTATTATTATTATTATATATTTTTTATTATTATTATTATATATATATATTAACTATATTATTATTATTATTATTATTATTATTATATATATATAAATATAAAACTAAAGATTCAAAATCTTACCTGTGTGGAAAATAGGAGGGCTGAGCCAGCTTGTCGTATGACCGTGTCTTCCAAAAGGAAGAATTCCCCAGCCGCAAGCTCTATAACAAAAAAAAATCTTAAAAAATAGTCTTAGCCAATACCCAACAGCAGCTGTGGGCGGTGGACCATCAGCAGGCCCAGACTGCAGGTAGTGGGCAGTGGACTTCAACAGTATATATACTAAAAAAAAGTTGGTGCCCTATAAATTTGGGGCCCGAGGCAACTGCCTCATGGACTTCCTATTAAGTACGGGCATGTTGACTGGTCTATCATTGACACTAAAGCATGTTATCGTATAAGAGCTCTTGATTCGTCAAACTATTTTTGTTGGCACATTTATTTTGATTACATTAACAGCATCTTCGTGGTTTAGTTTTTTCTATATTTTTAGCAAATATATACACCCTCAAGCTTTCCAATGTCTGCTACAAAGAATTCTGTTTATCCAAGCCACTCAGCAAAACCACATGAAAAGCTTTTAAAGAAGTCTCCTAAAACAAGACTGAAGAAAAGACAACGCACACTCAAAGACTGCTCCCAAAAGATTCCAGTTTTTAGAATCCGTACAAGGTCTAGGACTTTCTATGTAACACTTAAGGTAGATGACAAAAACATAAGCCCCTTCTGTTTTTAAATCAAAATCAATATCTTCATAAACGAAATACCGATGGCATATCGCATGTACCGACGGTATACCGAATTCTTCATGAGAAAACTCTTTGTGACAAAACTCGACATACCGACGATACACCGCTAAGTATCGACGGTATACCGTTTCTAAGCAAGAGAAAGCTCTCTGTGACGAAACTCGGCATACCGACAGTACACCGATATGTACCGATGGTATACCGTTTCTGAGCAAAGAAAAACTCTCTGTGACGAAAACCGACATACCGTTATCGACGGTATACCGGTTTTCTGATTAGAAAACTATCTGTGAAGAAAGACAGCATACCGACGGTATACCGTTCCATACCGCCGGTATTTTGATCTCTCTTATTTTAATTTTTGAACGGACAGATGTCAGCATTAAATGCTCCACGGATAGATTTATTACCGTTACCTCTCAAGAACGGTATACCGACGGAATACCGCTCCATACCGACGGTATTCCGTCGGCCTTATGTTTGGAGCATTAAATGCCTAGTTCTCTTTGTTATCTATTTAAGGTGGTTGTGTCTTTTCTTTAAAGAAATCCACTTGAGCCTTAAATTTTCTCAACAACCAAAGAGCCTCTCCATTACTACTCTACCCAAAGCTTTAATTTATCATCCAACCGAAGAGTGCTAGAGTATTTCAAGAGTTGTATGTTTCGATCTTCAAAGTGTTGTAGAAGATCAAAAGTCCCTTTTTCCTTTTCATTGAAGTTGGCGAGCCTTCGTAAGAAAATTCGTGTGTAAGAAGTTGGCGAGTTCTTCGGATCCAAACTCATGTTGAAGTTGACGAGTTCTTCGGATCCAAACTCATGTGTAACTATTTACTCAAATAGAGGATTAAAGCCGGAGAGAGTTCCGGGACTGGAGTGCCCCTTGGAAGGATACCAGGATACATCAAGTGTTTGAATCTCTATCTCTTTTACTCTTCATTAAAATGGTAGTAAATTATTTGGTAATTATTTTATTACTCTATTCATCCCCCCTCTAGGGTTCTACAATTTTTTCTTAACATTTTTTTCTAGAAATAATCGGCAGGGTTGAGCTACGGTTCTGTTCGATTCTAATCGAACCGAATATGTAAAAACCCAAATAACCGTAAACCATACTACTCAAAACCGAAAAGTGAACCATTTTCATAAAAATGAACAAAATCGAACCAAATTAATTCGCTTTGATTTTCAGTCGGTTTGATTTTATGGGTCAATGGTTGACACTTCATATTTTAGCAAATGAGCCAATTTAAATAACAAATAATATTAAAAAAATATTACGCAGTTGTATTTATGAATTATTACAATTGCATAGAGTGAAAAATATTAATATATATAGATCGAGGGTAGAGAGAGAACGATGTCACGGACTTAGTATTTTTTAACACTTCGTCTCGTGCGGCGCACTATCTTTCTCCTCGAAGACTCGTGCAAGCCTTTCCAACACGACTTAGCTAAATCGCTAAGGAAAATAAGAAGAATGGAACAAAGATGGGACTCGTAAGAATTTTTTTATTGCTTGGAGAATTCTTACAAGTTTTAGGTGGTGGGGAACAAATGAGGCCTCCCCCTTTTATAATGGCTCATAGAGCTTTACATGGAAACTTCTGGAAGGAATATTCCAGAGATTATTCTTTCTACTATAACTAGAATGATATATTCTAGGATTATTCTCTAGGAACATAAAAGAAAACTTCACGGGCCATCCAAAAGCATCTTGGACTATCTAGAATGATCTTGGGCCTTCCAGAGAAATCTACTATCTTCTGGAGGGTTTCGCTATCTTCTGGAATGTTCTAGAAGCTTTTCGCATAACCTTGGTTCGTGGAAAGGTTATGCAACTTGGTTTCGGACGGAGCACAACATTTGGGACGTTACGTTCTCCCCCACCTAATGCGTTGACGCCCTCGTCAACCATGCTCGCTGAGAAATGCCTGGACCTCGATCTCGAATTGATACAGCGTATCAGCACGTTCCCAGCTAGATTCGCCTTATGACACTTCCTTCTATTGGCTGAGGTACTCCACATATGATGACATGTCTCGCCGATGAATGGTCCTCTTGTCCAGCACGGCTTCCACCTCCTTATCAAAGGACATAGTCATGGTCGCCGTTGGTCGCTTCAGAACTCCTCGCTGGGGATCTTCCAAGTCTTCATGATAAGGCTTCAGGCAACTCGCATGGAAGACTGGGTGAATCTTCATCTTGATGGAAGCTCGAGCTTGTAGGCTACCTTGCCTACTTTCTTGATCACGGGAAATGGCCTTCGTACTTCCGAATCAGTCCTTTATGTACTTTCCGAAACATGTTGAACTGTTGCGGTTATAGCTTCACCATCACCATGTCCCCTTCCTTGTACTCAACCGACCTCTGCCTCGCGTCGGCCCATTTCTTCATCTTCCTCGTGGCCTTCTCCAGAAATGCTTTGGCAATGTCAGCCTTTGCCTTGAAGTCTGAAGTAAACAGGTTAGCTGCAGGACTTCTACTCGAGGACCTTACATTCTGTATGTACGGGGCAAGTGGCTGTCGACCCATCATCAACTCGAATGGGCTGTTGTATGATGACTCGCTCCGTTGAAGGTTATAGCAGAACTGAGCGATGTCGAGGTGATGCACCAAATCCCTCTGGTTGGCATTCATAAAGCACCATAAATACTCTTCGAGTAGCAAATTGACCCGCTCGGTCTGTCCATCCGTCTGTGGGTGGAAGCTGGTCGAGAAGTACAAGTTCATTCCGAGGATTTTGAACACTTCCGTCCATAACTTCCCCGTGAAGCGGGTATCCCGATCGCTGACTACGTTCATCGGGATGCCCCAAAACTTCACCACGTGGCTGATGAACAGTCGCACGGCCTCCTACTGTGCTGTCCATTGAAGCAATGATGAATGTCGCGTACTTTGAGAATCGGTTCACCACCACGAGTATAGACCCAAGCGTCCCCACTTTCGACATGGCGGAGATGAAGTCCATCGATATGCTCTTCCACGACCTACTCGACACGGAAAGAGGCTCCAGTAGGCCTCCGGGCTTCTGATGGTCCACCTTGTATTGTTGGCACACAAGACAAGTGCGCACATAGTCCTCCATATCCTCGCGCATGCGAGGCCAGTAGTAGGCGGCCTCCAGCAGCGCCAAGGTCCGCTTCTGCCCTGGGTGTCCAGCCCACTTCGTATCATGGCACTCCTTGAGCAGCTGTCTCTGCAAGCCACTCCATTTGGGCACGACCACCCTGTCACCTTTGGTATAGAGAAGCCCATCTTGCAGCCAGAACCTTCTCGTTTTGCCCTCTTTGACAAGCTTCACTAAAGCCTGTGTCAGCGGGTCCTCCATAATACCCACTCGAACACGGTCTAGAATGTCCCCTTTGATCAAGCATATCGATACGAGCTTGGCCTTCCTGCTGAGTGCATCGGCCACTTGATTTTCTTTGTCGGGTTTGTACCGCAACTTTATGTCGAACTCAGCTAGAAAATCTTGCCATCTCGCCTGCTTCGGAGACAGCTTCTTCTGGGACTGGAAGTAGTTCGTGGCAACATTGTCCGCCATGACCATGAACTTGGTGCCGAGAAGGTAGTACTGCCATGTCCTCAAGATATGCACGACCACGGTCATCTCCTTCTCTTGCATCGTATAGCGCCGCTCGGTATCATTCAATTTGTGATTCTCGAACGCGATGGGGTCCTTTCTGCACCAACACCCCACCGATGGCGAAATCAGACACGTCCGTATGCACTTCAAATGCCTTGGAGTAGTCCGGTAGAGATAGGACCGGCTCCTCCGTCACAGTCCGCTTCAGTACCTCGAATGCCTCCTCGTATCGAAACATCTAGTGTAGTGCCCCGCTCCACGAAGGCACTAGATAAACAGAAAGATCGGATTGCTGGCTCTGCAATAGAAGACGATTGATCTGAGTGAGTGGATAAAGTCTCATTTTATGATTCGCTTGCGCCTAATAAGAATCTGAGTTTTGAATAAATGTATTGCTAATAACAAGACGGTAATCTTGAGTATGCTTATAAGAGAATTCGCACATTGTCTGCTAATAAAGAGAACGGTTTCCTGCTTGAGAAGAAGATGGAATTGTTTATGAGTTGCTCGATTGATGCATGATAGTTTCATTTGATATTGCATTTGCATTGGGGTATCCACTTAGCGACGAGCTGAACCCTTGCGAGTCACAGCGGCTAGCGACGAGCTGAACCCTTGCGAGTCACAGCGGTTAGCGACGAGTTGAACCCAAGAGAGTCACAGCGGCTAGCGACGAGCTGAACCCATGCGAGTCACAGCGATTAGCGACGAGCTAAACCCAAAGAAGGCACAGCGGCTAATATAGAAATGATATATTGGTCTTTCAAAGATGTTTTCAAAGAATGTAAACTGACTCTGTATGCATGGAATGTACATAGGTAAAACTAGCAAGATCACATCACAACAAATATTTTCTCACTAAATGAACAGTGATTATTTCAGACAAATGTAGCTCTTTGTTCACAATTACCAGTATGCTGATATACTGACCCACCATCAGTCTGCATGCAGGTGCACTATGCATCGAGAAGGATAGTCCGAAGCGTTAGCCCGAGCCTCATCCTCAAGAGCCAGAAATCAGAAGAGATGCCAAGAGATGACATCTGTTGCAAGAGTTGGTTTTGTATATAAAGAGATGTAATGTATGGGAACGGGATCATTGTAATCTATAAAGTTTTGAGAGAATGTAACATTGTATCAGAGAGAATCGAGAGCTTGTAATCTGTTCAAATAAAATCAATAAAGAGAATTGTTTCTTGTTACCATTGTGTTCAATGCTTGTATTCTGAAATATGTCGCTGCTGCTTCAATTATCTGAAATATGTTCCGCTGCGTATTATCAAACTTGTCTATCTTGTCTTGTTCCAGGTCTTGGCCTTGTGCAAGCTCAACTTAGGCTTGCACGGCATCACGCCTTAGCGAGGACGAACGGTCTCACAAAGTCCGAAGTAATGACAAAAGGACTCTACGGGATCGGGGCGTGACTGAATGGTATCAGAGCAACACGATCCTCTGGCCAATTGATTCGATTGAATTCAAAGAAGTTCTCCTCATCGAAAATTTCTTTACCGCTTGATATCATCAATGAGATGAACGTTTCATACAATAAGTCCGTAAATATTTTTATGACGCCGATATATGTTTTATCGATTTGATTGATTAAGATTGAAATGCTTGATTGAATAGGAGTTTTGATATGATCTGAATTGTGATTTCATGGATTGATGATGGCAAAGGATGAGGACTATCGCTGCTATGGATATCGTAAGTTTCTCCTTAAGTTTTGAGGACGAAACTTCTATTCGGTGGATAATTATGTAGTGCCCTGTTCCGCGAAGGCACTAGATAAACAGAAAGATCGAATTACTGGCTCTGCAACAGAAGACGATTGATCTGAGTGAGTGGACAAAGTCTCATTTTATGATTCGCTTGCGCCTAATAAGAATCTTAGTTTTGAATGAATGTATTGCTAATAATAAGACGGTAATCTTGAGTATGCTTATAAGAGAATCCGCACATTGTCTGCTAAGAAAGAAAACAGTTTCCTGCTTGAGAAGAAGATGGAATTATTTATGAGTTGCTCGATTGATGCATGATGGTTTCATTTGATATTGTATTTGCATTGGGGTATCCACTTAGCAACGAGCTGAACCCTTGCGAGTCACAGCGGCTAGCGACGAGCTGAACCTATGCGAGTCACAGCGGTTAGCGACGAGCTGAATCCAAGAGAGTCACAGCGGCTAGCGATGAGCTAAACCCATGCGAGTCACAGCGGTTAGCGACGAGCTGAACCCAAGGGAGGCACAGTGGCTAATATGGAAATGATATGTTGGTCTTTCAAAGATGTTTTCAAAGAATGTAAACTGACTCTATATGCATGGAATGTACATAGGTAAAACTAGCAAGATCACATCACAACAAATATTTTCTCACTAAATGAACAGTGATCGTTTCAGACAAATGTAGCTCTTTGTTCACAATTACCAGTATGCTGATATACTGACCCACCATCAGCATGCATGTAGATGCACTATACATCGAGAAGGATAGTCCGAAGCGTTAGCCCGAGCCTCATCCTCAAGAGCCAGAAATTAGAAGAGATGCCAAAAGATGACATCTGTTGCAAGAGTTAGTTTTGTATATAAAGGGATGTAATGTATGGAAACGGGATCATTATAATCTATAAAATTTTGAGAGAATGTAACATTGTATCAGATAGAATCGAGAGCTTGTAATCTGTTCAAATGAAATCAATAAAGAGAATTGTTTCTTGTTACCATTGTGTTCAATGCTTGTATTCTTAAATATGTCCGCTGCTGCTTCAATTATCTGAAATATGTTCCGCTACGTATTGTCAAACTTGTCTATTTTGTCTTGTTCCAGGTCTTGGCCTTGTGCAAGCGCAACTTAGGCTTGCACGGCATCACGTCTTATCGAGGACGAACGGTCTCACAGAGTCCAAAGCGATGACAAAAGGACTCTGCGGGATCGGGGCGTGACATCTAGCTCCACACCCGATCCTTCCACAGTATATCGGTCAGAGGCACTGCGATGGCGAAATATCCTCGGATGAACCGTCGGTAGTAGTTCGCCAGGCTAAGGAACGATCGTAGCTCCGTCGGCCTGGTGGGAGCCTCCTACTCCCGTATGGACTGGACCTTCGTGCCGTCCATCCATATCTTGCAATGTCCGATCTAGTGCCCCAAGAACGACACCTCTTCTTGTGCAAATAAGCACTTCTCTCGCTTGACGAAGAGTTCGTTCTCCCTCAGCACTTGGAAGATGGTCTTCAAATGCTCAATGTGCTCCTCCATCGTATTTGAGTATACGACGATATCGTCGAGATAGACCACGTTGAACCGATCCAGGTAGGGATGAAAGAGCTTGTTCACCAAAGTACAAAAAGTTACATGAGCATTTATTAGACCAAAAGGCATAACCATAAACTCATATGCGCCAAACCTCGTGACGTATGTCGTCTTAGCCTCGTCGTCCTCCGCAATCTGAACTTGATAATACCCCGAGCGCAGATCAAGTTTGGAGAAGTATCTTGCGCCTTCCAATTGGTCGAACAAGTCTGCCACCAATGGGATGGGATATTTGTTCTTGACGGTCACCTTGTTTAGTGCACGATAGTCGATGCACAAATGAAGACTTCCATCATTCTTCTTCTGGAATAGCACCGGTATGCCGTACGAGGCCTTCGATGGTCTGATGAATCCCGCATCTAGCAGCTCCTTGAGTTGCCTCTTCAACTCGTCTAGCTCGGACGGGGCCATGCGGTATGGAGCCATAGCGGGTGGCTTCGTGCCCAACCCCAACTCGATGGCGTGGTCTACCTTCCTCCATGGAGGTAGCCTCTTTGGCAACTCCTTCGGCATGACGTCCCCAAACTCCACAAGGACGTCATCGATCTCAGACGAAAAATCCTCCTGCACGGGCGCCTCCTCCGTCCTGAGCACTGCAAGATAAGTCATCTTTCCGTATCGCATCCCCTTCTTGAGTTGTAAGGTGGAGAGAGCCTTCTCTTTCGTAAGCTCGCCTTGTGCAACAGTCACCATGCACGGGAAGCTCTTCTCCGTGATCCCGACGAATCCTAGATGCGGCATTGGGACCACCTTTGCCGAAGTAAGGAAGTCCATCCCAAGGATCATGTTGAAGTCATCCAGTGGCACGGCCGTGAGACTGGTGACACCTGTCCAGTCTTCCAATTGGATCTTCACGCCTTTGGCCACCCCTTGCACAGGATGTGCCTCTGAATTGACCGTCTTCATCTTGCTTGAGTCTTTTTCAAACACCAGACCCAAGCGTTGGACCTCTGCGTCTGAGATGAAGTTGTGGGTTGCCCCTGTGTCGACCATCGCCCTTGTGTTGTGGTTGTTGATCTTCACGTCCACGTACATCAGCTCTCGATTTGGGGCTTTAGTCACGACCGTCTTGCTCTTCAAAGAATTCAGTAGGCACAGGGCACTCATGTGAGCCTCCATCTTAGGCTTCTCATCCTCGGCCTCCCTACCTTGGACCGCGTTCACCCTCTTACCTTTGTTGGTGCAGTCGCATACAAAGTGATTTTCGTCGCACACGAAGCACTCAATCTTTCGCTCCGTCGGAGGCTTCATAGGATGCTTGTCCTTCAACGGGACTCCTTTTTTGTTGTTCTTTTTGTCTCCCCCACCGTTGAACTTGGTGGTGGTCTTTGCCTTGGGCTTGGGAATATCGCTCCACCGATACTCCATCGTCTTCTCGGCCGCTGCAACGGCCAAGTTGAGATCTGTCACGCGTTGCCTCTGTAACTCTTGGCCTCCCATAGTTGCAGACCGTCTAGGAAAATAGGCGATCTTCTTCGCCCATACTGGAAATGGAAAGCATCAGGCGGGTGAACTCCTCCACATACTCCTTGATGGACCCGGTGTGTTTGAGTTGTCGCAAGCTCCGCCTCGCGATGTACTCCACATTCTCCGGGTAGAATTGAGACTTGATCTCCTTCTTGAGATCCTCCCAAGTCTCGATCGAGCAGAGTCCCTTTTCTTTCTCAATACACCTGCGTCGCCACTACATCATAGCATCATCAGAGAAAAATAGGAACGCCGTGTTTACCTTGTCGATCTCATCTTCGATGCGAACTGCCTTCAGGTACCGCTCGACATTCCAGATGAAGTTATCCACCTCCTTCGCGTCTCGCACGTCGTTGAAGGATTTGGTTTCTGGATACTTCACCTTTTGGGCCGCCTCCCTCCTCGGAGACGTACCACCAGCAATGGCTTTCTCGAGGATCGTCGCCTTGGTTTTCAACTCATCGCGCAGTTCGACAATCTCCGCCTTGGTAGCCTTTTGTTCCTCCTCGAACTCGGCTTGCATCTCGCGGAGTTGCTCCCGAAACTGCGTCATCGCCGTAGCGACGTCGGTCTCTAACCCATGGGCGAACTCATCGTAAGCCGATTGGTTCTGATCTACTTCATGCTCGACGACCATCATGCCCTTCTCCAACATCTCCATGCGGGATGCCAACTCGCCAAGGGCTCGTTCCATCGACGGCTCCTTGCTCTTACCCTTCCTCGAGGGCTTCGCCTTCTCCTTAGGCAATGCGGGTTGCTCCTCGTGGTGGATGATCTCGGACGAAGACATGACGACAATCAAACCTTTGCTCTGATACCACTTGTCACGGACTTAGTATTTTTGCTAGCACTTCATCCCGTGCGGCGCAGTATCTTCCTCCTCGAAGACTCGTGCAAGCCTTCCCAACACGACTTAGCTAAATCGCTAAGAAAAATAAGAAGTGTGGAGCAAAGATGCGACTCGTAAGAATTTCTTTATTGCTTGGAGAATGCTTACAAGTTTTTAGGTGGTGAGGAACAAATAAGGCCTTCCCCTTTTATACTGGCTCATAGAGCTTTACATGAAAACTTCTGGAAGGAATATTCGAAGATTATTTTTCCTACCATAACTGGAACGACATATTCCAGGATTATTCTCTAGGGATATAAAAGAAAACTTCACTGGCCATCCAGAAGTATCTTGGGCCATCTAGAATGATCTTGGGCTTCCAGAGAAATCCACGTCTTCTGGAGAGTCCGCCATATTCTGGAATATTCTAGAAGCTTCCCGCATAACCTTGGCCCGTGGAAAGGTTATACAATTTTGCCTCGGACGGGACGCAACATTTAGGACGTTACAACGCGCTCAAAAAAACAACGACAAATACCAACATAGATTGGAATGAGAGATTGCCCTTAGATAGGGTTAGCGAAAACACTAGTATATATAAATTGAGGATAGTTTGGTAAATTATTGAATCTAAATTGATTTTCGGTTCGGTTACTTGGACGAAGAAACGAAAACTGAACTGATAATTCAAAATTTCAAGTCTCCAAACCGAAAATCGAATCTATAACCGAAAAAAACGAACCAATTATTATAGACAATTGATAAAGGCACTCCCCTGATAAAAAACTTCACTTTTTTTATAACAAGGACTGCCCAATTTTCGGACAGTCCTGCAAACTGAATGGACTGCCAGAAAACTTGACAGTCCTAAGTCTCAGCATGTGAAACAAAAGGACTGCCCATTTTTCTGGCAGTCCTTACTGTATGTAGGACTGCCAGAAATTTTGGCAGTCCTTGTTATAAAAGACACTTCACTTTTTGATCAGGGCTAGCCCTGATCAAAAGGTGCAGTGCCTTTATCAATTGCCTTATTATATTTATGTTCGATTTGGTTCGATTTGGTTCGATTTTTGGTTTTTAACCGTTGTATACTCATCCCTAATAACCGGATAAGACCTTAGGACGCATCATTTTTAAGCATAATATTTTGTTTAGTTGTAAAATTTTCTTCCACCTTAGTGCAAACAAGTTAAAAGAGAGGAGGTAGGTATAAAATGTCCAAAAAGGAGGAAGGTTCAACATTCATTCATTAAGAATGTGTCACACACAAACACACAGCAAAATAGCCCCTCTTCCTATAAATAACCCTCCCCCACTCCTCCCCAGCCCTTCTTTCTTCTTCTTCTTCCTCCCACTTTGGGGTTTTTCCATTCCATCAATCAGAGAGAGAGAGAGAGAGAGAGAGAGAGAGCTACAAAATTTCACAAGCAAAAGCAACAATCAAAACCACACAGAGTGAGAAAATAGAACCAATTTCTACAGAGAGAGACCAAAAAAAAAATCAAATTCCTTTTTTGCTCATTTCTAAGAGACCATCACTTCCATTCTTCTCATCATCGCCCCCTCCTCTGCATCTCTCTATCGATCCCCTCTTTTCTTCTTCCTATAAAGCTCCCCCCTTTCTTTTCTAGGGTTTCGAGATCGAGTGATCCTAGAGCTCCAAGATTGGATTATTTTTGTTGTCTTATTTATTTGATGTCATGGAGGAGGACTGCACTTTAGAATCCGCCTCGGTTTCGCTCCGGTGACCGGCTATCCGACGCTTTCTCGGAGGGGGGCTTCGGTTGCGGAAACAGCCGATTCTCGCGTGCCCAAACCTTATGCGAAAGGAGGATTCTTTGCCCGTCGAATTGAGTTCGGAACCCTAGTTTTGGTCTAAGTTTGAGGTTTTGATAGAAAATTTGGCACTTTGGGAGCAATTCTCACATGTCCAGATCCTAAAAGTCCCGTCTTTGGGGTTAAATTTGAGGTTTTTTAATCATAAATTTGGCACTTTGGGGACTTGGGACGTTTTTTTTTGGGTGTTTCTCACTGGCCAGATCCTAAGTTTTGCTGGAGTATAGTATAAGAGGTCATACTTGGCGCGGACAGCATTACTTACTGGGCAATGGAGAGGGTCTGAAGATTGAAATGAGTCTGGGTCTGACATGGTGGATGGTAAGGAGAATGGATTCTGGTCCGTCGTTGAACTGGAAAGAGTAGAGGGCGCTATTGCTGATCAAGGTCCCCCTTGCAATGTCTCGCTGCTTTCCGTTTCCGCCGCCAGGGTATGAGAAGGAGGCGAGGAGTGGTGACAACAACCAGGACTTGCACAGAAAGGTCTAGCCCTTTTATGTTATGTTAGCTGTCTTGCTTTCTTGCTTGGATTCGATCATTCTCGTTGTTTCATGGAAATTTCTCTTGACCATTGAAAATGATATTAGGAAATGACATAGTGCCTTCATTTCCATCAATACGGATAGAGTATTCATTTTGTGCACGATAAGATATACGAGTTTTAGTCCTCTCTTTACAAAATCACCTTAGTTGGTTTTGGACATGTGCAACATAAACCAATAGATGCATTGGTTAGAAAGAGTGTTAAGTTATTAGTTAAGAAGGATATTATTTTTTGATACTGCTATAGAGGGCAGTCCTTAACTGAGCTGAATAGAAGAAAAAGAGTTAAAATATCCTACCCCAAAATTTTGTGAAAAAGACTTTGTTCTTCTTCTTTAAAGCTCTTTAGAAGCCGTAAGTCAGTGTCTTTGCATGACCTTTTGTCCTCATATATGATGTGTTGGCAGATTCCCAAAAATCGATTGTCATAATGATATGTCGGTTATGACGACAACATTTGCACCAAAACTTCTTATCCATTTACTCTGGGATTTTGGAGCATTGTTTGACCTATAAGACACTACACCTATATGGATTAGTATGATAAGTTAATCCTGACATGTCTGCTGAATAAAGTTCCAATTGAAGTTTCTTGATGAATTGGGATTAGTGCAATAGGACTACAAGGATTGTTCGTTTGCTTGAATCTTCCAATACGGATCAAAATGTCAGAAGTTGATTTTCCAGGATAAAGTTGTGGTGAAGTTTCAGGTAAGTTTGAAGGCAATGCTTAAGTGGAGATGGGTTAAATACCTCTGTCATTTAGCAATTTGAGCTTTTGACCTGGAAAGGGATAGATGCTGGAAATGAGTTTCTGACTTTCACTGAGATGGGCAGGAGGTTTAATTGTGATTTGTATTAAGCTAGAAGATTATACTGGGAAACAAGGGCAGTGGATATGGGCCCACCAATGTGAGGATGAGAGGAAGGATTGGTGTCAGATAGCTTCCTTGTACGGCTTCCTTTTTTTTGATGTCTTCAACCCAATTCCCAGTGGATTGTCACATTCCATTAGTTATGTTCTACAGATTTCTACCTTTTTGTATAGCAACATGTCTGTTTCTTGTTTCCTTGTAGTAATGATATAGTAGCTTATGCATACATGTCAATATCAATCTTCAAATAAGGGTATAACATATTTTGTGAATAAAAACATTTTTGTGGGTCCAGAGTAGATCATATTTGTAAATGCACTATGAAAGTTGTAGATGCTTGAAGGTTTCTCATGACTTATACCTGATGTTACCGTATTTAGGTTTCTAGTAGATCTTGGAATTGTTACAACAGTCATAGTGTTTGAGGTGATTGTAAGTTTGTCAGGTTAATTCTGATTTGTCTCTTCTAGTTCAATATTCATGGTTACATGAAGATTGATTTATTGTGGCGAGTGATTTAATGTAAGTTGTCAGATGAAAGGAATACATGTGATCGATGGAATTGAAAGTTGGAGAATTACTTCTTAGTTTGTATATAATTTTAGGACAATGGTAAAACACTTTATGGAAAATATGTGGGCACTAAATATAGAAAAAAATGTTGGCAATAAATTATCTAGTGATGTCCATAAAGATATATTTCCGATATTTTTTTCTTGCATACTTTAAGTCTTTAACAGTACCATTAGTTTGTAACCCGCCATAGGTATGAATCTTTCACCATACTATATCAGAGGTGAGGAACTCACTGTGAATGTCACTTGGGAGGGAATTAATTAGTGAATAAGGATGCCTTTCTTTATGCTACACAAGCATAACTTGACAAAAAGTGCTCAACTTTAGTTGCAAATTGTATTTCAATATCAACTTGGAGGGAGTATTGCATTCTAGGGAGGTTTTCTTTCAACCAGTGTTTTAAAAGCCCGTGAGGCACGCACGTAGGCATGCCTGAGGTCTGAGGCTCACCTTTGCGCCTCGTTTTCTATGAGGCAAGATTCACTTCAGGCGTGCCTGAAGTGTGTGCATCTTGCTCGTCGTGCTGGTTTGAGGCCTGCTCCTCGCACCTAGTAGGCGCACCTAAAAGCCCACACGAGGCTTGTGACCTAGTATTTCTTTTCTTTCAGTAATAGATAGTTTTATATGAAACTAACTAATATTTCTGATGTGTCATTAATAGGTTTTTTACCATGACTCTTGATGTTATTGAGTCGATCAAAGAAAAGTTTGTCGTTAACTGAATTCTGAAGTTAAACACTATTAAATATATCAAGTCAATCAACTAATATTTTTATTGTAATGAATAGGTTTTGTGTTGGAGGATGTAATTAATACTTAATAGGTATTGTTGGAGGATGACATTATGCTTTAAAGACTTTGGTTTTACGTTCCTTTTAAAACAATGGTTTCAACTTTTTGCATAGTATATAACATTATGCTTTAAAGACTTTTGATCACTTGCTATTTTAGTGTTGAAACATTCTGTCTCTGATCTCATGACAAAGCATATTTGGAACACTGACAGAATTTGAAAATAAGAATATTTGCTACTTAAGGCTATAATATTAACTGGAAATGGAGGTATTTTAGACAACAACGGCATTAAGCTAGATTACAATATCTGACATTAAGCTAGATTACAATATCTGACATTAAGCTAGATTACAAATCTAAGTTGGTCTCCGATTATCGATATATTTCCTTCTAATGGTAGTTTGTAATGAATATAGCTTAGAAAATTGGGTCCGAATTTGTCGATAGAATATTTTGGCCTTCCGTAATTTGTCATATTCTTATTGACCATACTGTGATGATTCCGGACATTTGCATTATTTTGATGTTCTACTTATCCTTTAAGCTATTGTTGCTTATATAAATATAATACTTGAGGAAAGGGCATCTTCTACAAAGGGTGTGCAAAGAACAACACTTGCTCTTTGAGGCAAATGCAAAATTTGTTGCTCATCCTTCTGGTTCAAAAGTATCAATGTTTTGTGAAGTAAGTTATAACTAGCCAATGAAAATCTTGTTCTCTCGGAATTGTAAAATGGGACTGTTACTAGGTGATCCAGGAGTGACCAAGTTTGATTGGGTCTATTATTTTATGTGTTTGGGAATGAGTTAGGATTTCCAAGTTAGTTAGACTCCTTTGATGATTAGGAGTTTATTTCTTAAGATTTAAAAGCATGCTTATCTAGTTATGTAGTTGATAGATGAGCATGATTATTTAAAGTGATTGGGAGACAACATTCCTAATCCTAACTATATAGGAGGTTGCCTACGGCTATAAATGGGGAACCTAAGCCTACTTTGTAATCAATTGAGATGTTGTGGCCTTTCATTCGGTTCTTTTGGCCCTTGTTCTCTAACTCAAGAGAGGAGTTTGGTAGTTAATAAATTATAAAAGTACTTTTGAGGTGATGATCTCCATCACCATTCTTTTGTCCTTCCACAAAATACATCTTTCTCTGGGAGTTGAGTTCTTCAAACCAGGAAAAACCTAAACTCTTGAGCCATTCGGATCACTAGGATAGTAACAAAGTCTATATGATTGTTTGTTTGCTGATTGCCCGTTGGATTAGCGTTACAAGTAACATATGTAGTGTTTAGTGAGGTAGTTGTACCACAGAACAACATAGTTGTTCAGTTGTTCATATTTCTTTACAATGTGTTGGCTGGGAATTCTGAAAAATAACTTGATTTATTAGTAATATTACCAAATGTTACAGTTCTATTCAAGTTACAACTTTCCATAAAAGATTGTAGAGCTAGGTGTTGTATTTATCATCAACACGTGGAATCCCTTACAAGCTTATTGACTAGGTTATGCCTTTCCAATCTCTTATGATTGTTTGAGAAGTGTGCAACTTTTTTCCGTTGTGATATTTAACTTCCTTTGATCAGAAGGTTAATGATGTATTTCTGCGATTATGAAACATCGTTTTACCAATTGTCGTACAATGTTTATTGTTTACGTACAGGTTGAACGCTTATGAAGATGTGCCACTTATATATACTTATAGGTTTGATCTTCAGTGCATTAACGTTTTCTTTTTTCTATATTAAACAAGGAGTGGCTCTGAAGATGGAATCATGTAGCAAATATGACCTACATGCCACCTTTTACATAGTAAAGGAAATAGGTATTAGTGGAAAAAATCTTAAATTCTTGTAGGAACAGCATGGGTTCGTAAACATTAAGACTGGAACATTGCTTGACTCCTTGCCTTCTTTTGAATATCTGCAACTTTTCTCGTGACACTTGCCCAAATTGCATGATAGCATCAGTTGGGGACTTCCATGATGCTGGTTGGCAAAGAATCTGAACTCTTGAATCTGTTGACATTATTTTGATGCTGAAATAACAACTAAAGATTATCATTGGTTAGGCAATAGTAATTTTTTTAAATTTATTGCCTACATTTAACTAGTTATAAATATCTAGGTTGTATGTATGATTAGTGCGACTACGACCAATGCTAAATGCCAAGTCTTTCACATCGTTAGCATTAATACACTTATGGATCTTTCATTCTAGGAAATGAAACTATTTTGTTCCAGAACAGTAATCTAACAATCCAAATACCCCAGAGGGAATCATGCTCCAAACTTGTGCCTTATATTCTACTAAACTTGAAGCCTACATTATTGCACCTCGCTCCATACATTCTTTACCAAGTGACTTCACATGTTCCAGTTTTTGTTCAACATACTGTGAAACATTCCAAGTTCCAGTTAAAGTCTCTCTCCATTTACCTTCTACAATATCCTGTACGATTCTTCTTATTTGTCGTTTGATATATTTCGTAACAGCTAAACTTTATCTTCTTTTTACTTCTGTAAATGGCCAAGATCTTCCAGGTTTGTCCTGTTTCCAGTTGCTTCAGATAATTTGCTTATTCGATTAATTCTGTGTGTTTTATGGACTCGGACATGGTAACCAGGTCTATCTATGATATAAGGTGTTTGGTTGAGAGAAAATTCAAGTAATATTGGGAAGCCTAAAGTCCTCTCTATTTCAAACTTTTCATATGTATGTTAGGTCAGACTATAGAAGAGTATGTCTGTCCGACTTTCACTATAAGTTCCCTTCTTCCTTTTTTCAAAGTTTCAGTACGACTGATTTGAAGTGACTCTTCCTTGGTTGTGTGAACCTTAGGCATAAACATGGAGTTTCCTTTATTTTCCAAGTTTATTAAAACCCTCTCTCTTGTTCATAACATTCTTGGCCATGAATTTGGAACAACCAAAACGTGCGGATTCAAAAGTTGGATAATCGGTGGTCAAATATGATCAATATCTGTGTGGAACACTCTCAATACAAATTTATTATAGCAAAATCCACAAAAAAGACTTCAATTATGATGATAATGGTCATAAGACCTTTTCAGGATCAATTGGAAGAGAAATAGTCTAATCAATTTCCGAGATATTACTTCCAACTTTGCTGCACTGGTACTTTAATGGATTCCACAATGGAGGTGCAGGTGCCATACCTGTATCGTATCACATCAGATACCTTGGTATTTAAGAGAAAACAACCATAAATTCATATTTATCATAGTTTCTCTCTGTCCGTAAACACATTTACCTTCTCCACTTCTTTGCTGAATAAACTCCTAACATCCTCTATTTATATTGATGACCAAATGATTATTTTTCAACTTATCTACCAATTTATGCTTCTACGTTTCTAATAAAATAAGCTTCATAAGATATTTTATATAAATGCCCCACATCCTCCCCTTGTATGATATCCTAATTTATCTTGCATTGTCGTTTTAGTATCCATGCAATATAGGCTTCCAAATCGATATAAGGCACTTGCTAGTTGCTACTTGCTGGTTGCTCAAGCATTAATTACTACCAATAGGAGCTTTCTGTTTCTTTTTCTATGATCAAGTTGCACTATATCAACCTTTTTTACATTCTACCATTTCTAGTCAAATTCCCTGTTTGCTCCTGCACTAATTTATGTCCATCATGATCTACATTAAAGGCTGTCTTTAACCCACTTCATCTAGTTTCACATATTGTTAAATCTAGAATGATGTTAAATGGTTTTCTTGCACACAATACCATGTTTAATGATGTGACAAATGCATGATTCAATGGCCAATTTTATTATTGGAAACCTTAGGTGCTAGGGTTACAGAGCTAGAATGATGAAAAGAAGTGCAATGAGTTTAGCCGTGCTGAAAAATAAGTCCCCTGCTAAAGTTTGATGTCAGGGATACATTGGATACATCACTTATCTACTGCAACTTGGATATATTAAATTAAAAGAAATAGATGAAGGCATTTTTTGTGTAGGCTTAAGAGCATGCCAAATGGAGGTGGATGCCATGCTGGTGAATTCTAGAGAACTAAGGGTAACGAGTCTACAATGTTTGATTCTCACTTTTGAATTGTGACTCATAAACCATTATCAATCTAGTTTGTTGGTAAAAGGCTTAGATAATGAAGAGGAAGTCTAGAATGCTATGTACAGAGCCTACTGCCCAACAAGGACAAGCAAATAGTTGGAAAAGATGTGAATATTCAGTTGTTTTGCCGAATGAAAACAAGAGCCCCCTAGTCAAATTTTTATGTCTTGGACATAGCAAGATTTCAAACTTGTTTTTTTGAACTTTGATCTATTGTAGAACATAAAATAAATGAAGGGATTTTTTTGCACTTAAATGCCATCAATTTTGGTCTATGTTCACTTCGATATGGTGACTTCCTGTTTGTTCAAATGACTACCATGACCTTTTTAGGTACATTTATTCTGCTACAACAGTCCATCGTCAACCTTAATAGATTTATTACCATCCTACCCTAAACATAAAAAAGTAACATCCCCTCGTCATCCAAACCCATTACTAAACCATATCCGGTTGTTCTGGGGAATTGCTATGAGGAGAGGGTTGGTCAGCAACGAGGGAAGAAGATGGTAGTGAGCTAGCAGCGGTTAGTGTTTAGGTATGAGGAAGGAAGGAAGAGGAGATGATGATTATGTATTAGGGATGAGGAAGGCGTAATAGATGTGGATGAAGAAGAAGACGGGAATGAGGGAGGAAGAAGATGGCGGTGACGTACAGGGATAAAAAAGGAAAAGAAGATGGTGGTGATGGTTTGGGTTTAGGGATGAGGAAGGAAGAAGATGGTGATACGTTGGGGGTAACCTTCATTTATCTTTGGAGTTCATGGTATTAAAGTGATAAAACAACATTTAAGGTTTCATTGTTAACAAAAATAGGGTCATGATGTCAAAGGGGTCAAACTTCATGATATTGTGCAAAAAAGCCTATACAAAGGCATATTTACAAAAGGTTCCAAATTGCAGTAATGATATTGGTATCTGATCTCTTATGATGATAGTAACTAACGAGGTCTGGGGCTTGGATGCTTCACAAAAATTTAATTCTTGATTAAAATATAAGATGCAAAAGGTTAAAGTTAATAATAGTTTCTTAAGTTGTTTGTGGCCTTATGTTACTTTTGGTAAATAATTGTACAATTCACGACTTATATGAAATAACACAACAGTTGCATAACTTGATAGGTAACTTACTGTACATGGTGTTGTTTTTTAAAGCATGAAAAATTAGATTAAGATTAAATCTACTATATCTTTCAGCAGTTATGACTGAATTTTAGAGAGTGAACTATGTTCAATTTTGGTCCACTTTCAAAAAGTCCCAGGAAGTTATGACCAATTTTGGAAAATTTTGGTCAGTTCTAGACGCCCGGTCATTTCAGGTTAAAATACCAAATAAGTTTGATAATAGCCCAATGCTGGAGGGTATTGGTTGATAGGTGATACTGATTTTCTCCTACCTTCCATGTTGGTTCTGCTTTGATGGTGATTATGATGGAGGTGCACAATGGGAAACAATTGATTCCAGGGTCAATATTTTTCAATGGAAAAGCTTAGAAGGTAATTATGTTGGTGGTGAAAGTATTGTGTTCACCAATAATAGGGCAGGGCAAGGGTGTAAGCATGAGTAGATGATAGCGAGCAGATTTATGGGAGATTTAAAAATAGGAAGGAAAAATGTGTGAAGATTGCTGGAGCAATTATATGGGAAGTTTGTGCAATTTAGGAAAAAGTAACCAAGACTCTTTAGCAACTGCTATGTGACATGTGAAACAAAGTTTTGAGGAAGCCTTCTCTAGGTAGGTGACTTTTGTCCAAGGGAGGTGAGAACTCAGGTGACATGAAAGTATGTATGCTATGTGAAAAGATTTGGAGAACTTTGTGGTGGTACTGTACTGTACTCTCAGTGTGATCTACTGACTATACATACCAGCTGCAATTAGGTGGGACATGCTGCATATATTTTTTGCTTGACCTTAAGTCAATGCAAATCCTTTCTACATTTCTATTCTCTTTTGGTTCTATAGGTTTCACGAGAAGGGTGCTACATATCACTATGGGTATGGGGTTCTTCTTAAGAATATTTTTGGTCCAAAATTTATTTGTAACCATGGGATATCCCTAGACTACGATGCTAGAACTGTTGATATATTTGAGTTATTTACTAGCGAATTAAGAGTGTATTTAAGTACAATAATTTTCTTCTTATACAATAGCAGAGTGTCTTAAAGATCTTTTGATATTTTCTACAATTTATGCTTGTTGAGAATGCAAGAGATGTATGACCTGACATCACTGTTCTAAAAGGTGGCCTAGGCGGCGCTAGGCGCCTGGTGCCTGCCTAGGCGCCACCTAATCAAACCACCACCACCCCTTTTTTTCTGAACCACCTAGATGTAGGTGGCCACCTAGGCGCTAGGCAGCGGGTGCCAGCCCTAGTAGTGCCTAGCGCTTTTCAAAACGTTGCCTGACATTATATATTTATGCCAACTTATATACAACTAATATATATTCCATTGACTTTTGAAGTAATGTTATTTTAGTCATTATAGTAGCTTTAACAGTTTATTGGGCAATTTATGGTATATGACACACTGATATGTTGTATCTATTTCTGGAAAGTTTAGTGGACCATCTTGTATGATTTTATCTTTCAGCTCTGTTAACAATATAAGTAGATCCAACTCATGCCTTCTTCTCGATCAGTTTTTTAAATGGTAGCTTTTACTTGATATTAGCAGCCCCTCAAAAGAGAGGTTGTTCCCTCATGCCTTGGGACATTGGGGATAAAATGATTATTGTTATGACAAATATATAGTCATCATCTGGTATTCTACACTGATATCAGCAAGACCTCCTGAGATAAGTCTTAGTGAATCAATTTGGTTTTCTATGGAGCAAACTTAACCGAAAAGATTTTGTGAAAATTGACCAAATTTTACATTGGTGTGTTTGAGCTGGTGCTAGATCCTTAGCCAAGGAATACAACTGAGAAAACTGGCTGTTCAAGCGAACTTACCCCTTTGTTCATGTAGTTGAACGTCATGCAACCAGGGAGCAAGCCTCCCACTCTCTCCTAGATAACTAGACTGGCACGCAAATTTACTCGAATGTGGACAAGTAATTTGGTATTAGATTTAAAAACAAAGTAATAACTGTAGAAAAATATGAATACTCACAATCTACAATTTCAACTTGTGCCACTCTCGGTGTCTAGATATGTAGTCAAACCTAACCTTGAATACTTGGACATAATATGCAATGGTTACACACAAGTACACATATTCTATGTGGATTTCTTGTAGATGAGGTATTGAAACGTTAAACCTTGAATACTTGGACATAATATGCAATGCTTACGCACAAGTACACATATTCTATGTGGATTTGTTGTCGATGAGGTATTGAAACGGTAACAGAATCCACTTGGCCACTTACTTTGTTAAAGAGGTGTATGTCGAGTCTCAATCACATTCACAGGCAGTTTAGAGGCCAATGCTAGTGAACTTGAGCAATTACATGACATTATTCTGCAAACTACTTGGTAGCCTAATTAGCTAAGTATTGGAGTAAATTTTTACCTACCTGGGTAGTATACCACAGATCGATGTGCTTTTGTGTTTTTTCCTGTCTATTGTTTTCGACTTTTTAAGTGTAATGATTGTCTTATGGGTTGTGATTTAGATATTCGATGGGTTTGTATCTTTATATGGTTGTAATAAAATTAATTTTTATACATTGTAAATGGCAGTTGTTATTGTATGTGAGTCATACTTCCAATGGGTGTTTTCTTCTTGTTGTGAGACAACTAGTTTGATTATTAATTAAACAACAAGCATCTTCTTTTCAGTGTGTTTTCATTGAGTCCTGCTCCAGACAATGTTGAGACAATATTTTACCAAAATACAACTGAAAGTCAATAGAATCCTTCAGTTCTGTTCACTGAAACCTTTTTGTGTTGTGACTTGCCTACACTGTAGATATCATTGGTTTACATGCTTTGAAATCCATTTACCTTCTATAACTTCATTTTTGTTTCCCCAAGTTTTCTTACACAAATTACTTGGTTGATATAGAACGCAGATAATTGACAAGGAGGTTCTTTTGGCACTTGAACCATGGAGTAGTTTTCTTATTTGAGCCTGAATCTTTGTGATGTTTGTATTTTTGTTTATCTTTGTGATGTTGTTCATTTTGTTATATTGATGATGTTAATTTTGTTTACTTTGTGGTGTCGGTATTTTTGTTGATGTTTGTGATTTTGGTATTAATATTTTTCATCCGTTCTATATCTTATTGACAATCTAATTTCTTTGATCTGTGAATTTTCTTTTCATCTAATTGTAGTTAATCCTGAAGTGAAATTTATTTATTTAATTTTTCAGGAGAAGCGCAAGGAGAAGAAGCATAAAAAGGAGAAGGACAAGGAAAAAAGAGAAAAGAAGGATAAAGACAGAAGCAAAGATGAGCACAAGGAGAAAAAAGAGAGAAAAGAAAAGCACACAGATAAGACAAAGGACAAGGACAGAGACAAGGATAAAAGTAGGACACCGAAGGGTACAAGAACTGAAATACGACCAGAGAGTCACCATGAAAACCAGTTTGGATACAACTGCAAGGCTGAAGAAGTCCAAGATCCTAAGTTTAAGGAGGAGTTGGGCAGGAGGATCAGAGATGAAGAACGAGGGGCAGCAGACCGCATTGTTGGGAACTTCATCACTACAACTCAGAGAAGCCTCGACGGTGTGTGTACTTCAACTGCAATCGAAAAGGAAAGTGGTAATAAATTGGTTCCTGACCTTAGCGGAAGAAGAAATGAGAATCTCACCCGTCCTATTCAAAAAAAAACTGAGGGATTGGGCACTTGTTTTGCTACTGAAAAGCATAGAGCTGCAAGTAGTGAAAAGGTTCCAGACTTCACTTCGCCAGAGCCAGGAAGGAATCACATTACAGGTCGACAATCGGTCAACATTACAGGTGCATCCCAAAGTAAAACCGAGGCTACATTCACTGCTATTTCCTTGCAGAAGGAAAAATGTGGGAGCAACAACCTTGCTAATTCATTGCAGAAGGAAAGAGTTGGGAGCAATGGTATTACTGGGCAACTTGTCAACAACTTTATGGGTTCAGGTCAAAGAAGAACTGAGAGCATGCTCACTGCTAATTCAATGCAGAAGGAAAGGTCTGGGAGCAATAATCTTCCAGGTCGGCCACTCGAAAATGTCATCAGTTCTGTTCAAAGAAGCACATTCACTGGCAACTCACCGCAGAAGGAAAGGGGTGCAAGTAACAATATGGTCTCAAACTTTGCTGGAGCAGCACCAAAAAAAACTGATGGGAGGGGCCAACCGCCGCAGAATCTGCCATCTTCAATTCACAGGAGTCCTAAGAGCATTGGCCTCACATCTAAGATGGAGAAGGAAAGAGTCAAAGATAGTGAAAGAGGCGCAAGTAACGACATGGTTTCAGATTTTGTTGGAGCAGCACAAAGAAAAAATGGCAGAATGGGCCAGCAAGCGGGGAATCTCACCCCTTCAATTCAAAGAAGTGCTGAAGGCATTGTCGTTGCGCCAAAAATGGAGAAGGAAGTGGTCAAAGATAGTGGGATGGTTCCAAATGCTATTCTTACGGAGCAGAAAACAAATGATTGGATTGGTCAACCAGTGGAGAAGTTTTCCGAGAAAAAGAAAGAAAGGAAGGAGAAAAGTAAAGAGAAGAAAAGCAAGGAGGGAAAGGGGGAGAGACACAAAAATAGAGATCGGAATGAGAAGAAAAGTAAAAGGAAAGATGAAGACCGACATAAAGAGAAGGAAAAAGAGGAGAAAAAGAGGGGGGAAAGTGACGACAAACATAAAGAACATGATAAACTGGAAGAAATCAGGAAGAATAAACAGCTAGATAACATAACCAAGTCCGTAGCCCCTCAAGCAGAAAATGCAAACACCATTGCTGCTGATGGAAACATTAAGAAGAGGAAAGAGATTCAGATAAATGGTTTCTTGCATGGTGAGTCATTTACTTTTATCCTATGTTTTGTTTCTTTATGATCATTTTTTGTAGGTATATATGGGGGATGTAGATACATTTGCACAGTGCTTGTAGGTTTGTGTTGCACCCTTGCTCTCATTCCCATTTGATCACAGAAACCGATGGGCGGCCTAAAAAGCTTCCAAGGACAAGTCCTTCCTCCTCCCGCACCACGTTGGATAATGGAAAGATATTGGAGTCGAGTCATATACCTTTACCTTGTTCCATAAAGCTTGATGCGATTGATAAGACTATCGCAGAATTGTCAGATAATAAGGAAAGTGTGCTAAATGGCAAGGCAGGAGGTCATACTTCTTCAGTTGCTTCAAGGCCTCCAGTAGTTATAGCTTCTGGGGAGAGTAGTAAAGTATCATCCAAAACATTATCAAGACCACCTCATCCAGATACCAAGTTTCTTAGCACTGTATACTCTGTTCCAAAAATGGATGAATTGCATGAATTTGATGATCAGGAGTGGCTTTTCAGTAGCACGAACCAGAAGCCTTCAACGAAACTGGAGGACGAAGTACTGCCTCAGGTGTGGGCCAATGGGTTGCAGATTGAGTCCGCCGACGTTTTTGCTTTGCCTTACGTCATTCCCTTCTGACATGCTACTACCACTTTGACCAAAAAGCAAGCTGATCCTTCCCAACCAAAGATATATTGCAGCATGACGAGACAGATTGGTTTTATTGTTATGCTGCCTTGAAGTAGTTTTGATACTCATGGTCTTACAGGTATTTTCTTTGTTGCGTTAAGTTATACATACACCGATCTGTCACATTGTATTTTTTTGTTTCTATGAGAATTGGATCAGTTACTAGGAGTTGTGTTGAAGCAGTTCTCTCTGTTTCAGGACTCGCGGAAGGGGAGATGATCTTTTAGAGCACATTGCTGTTTCATTCCTAGGGAGTCTCGAATCTGTGTGGAGCAAGGAGTGGATTGCTGCAATACAAAATTTTGATTTGTACCGATGTAAAGCATTTTTATGGGCAGAAATGTGTACATTAGAGGGACCGAGAGGAAAGAAAAAAGAGGGACAAAAAAAGAAGACTGAAAGAGGCTGTTGTCATTCATTCATATATTCATTTATGTGGCTTTTGGCCGGACTTTTTTACTTTATTTGGAAGCAGGTCCATTCTAGAGTTTTGCAGGCTTGGAAATATTTTGTTGCTCTGCTGCCAGTGCCCCATTGTCTATGCAATGGTGAAACTCCCCAAATTGCTTTGGTTTCCCCTTTGTTTTTGAGCCAACTAACATCCAGATGGGAGGCCCCAGGACCAAATCAACAGAAGATGAGGGAAAACTGGCGGGGGGACAGTCTTTGAGTGGTCCAAGATGATTCAAATCTCCAACGAGGGGTGGATTTGGAAAATGTTAGCACAAGTGTCTTCTCAAAAGCATGAAGCTTTTGACTTCAGTCACACATATATATTCACCATGGGGTCCATCGGTCCATTATGGGATTGTTCCAGACAACGCCGACATCGTGTCCACACGCTTTGGAGGCATCTTTTATGTTAGGATCGGCCGGCTATCCTTGGAATCCGAAAAGTCATAAAACCGGCATCATTATGGATGCCATCTCCAATGGGCGTTTTTCTCTCTCCTATTTCTATGGTAGTTTAAAAAAAATTATCTTCCAGCCATAGTTTCTATCCGAGTTTCTATCCTACTTGGCATTGCCGTATGATAGAAAATTTCTGCGAGAGTTTATAGTAAAAATTCTTCAATTCTTATAACAATTAATATCATACTCCACACCATTAAATTGATCCTTTTATTTTGCGACACCTATGATAAAAATGGAGAATCATTGGAGAGTATTTTGTGTGTGTGCAATTTCTATGTAGAAACTCTACCAATATATTAGAAATTTCTTTAAGGTACAATGCCAAGTAGAGAGTTTCTATCCTACTTATCATTGTATTTTAAGTGTGACGGGGATCCAATATTAATTGTTATGAGAGATTCTGCTTAGAAATCACACACAAAAATACTCTACAATGGTTCACCATTTACATCCTACATTGAAAACAAATAAAGTGATCAATTTAATGATGTGGGGTCCAATATTAATTGGTATGAGATATTCTCCATTTATATGAGAGTTTTTACATGTAGAAATTCTTATATACACTCTACATCCTACATCATCGCCACATAGGATTATAAATTGGGATAGAAATCATGGTTTAATTGTTATGAGAGAGAGAGAGAGAGAGAGAGAGAGAGAGAGAGAGAGAGATTTTCTATGTCGAAACTCTCATAGAAATTCTCTATCCTACATTACAGCCACATATGATAAAAATTGGAATAAAAATCATGGTTGTGAGAAATTTTTTTTTTCTAAAATAAATTTCTACCGTGGAGA
This sequence comes from Iris pallida, assembly GCA_029216955.1. Lineage (NCBI taxonomy): Eukaryota > Viridiplantae > Streptophyta > Magnoliopsida > Asparagales > Iridaceae > Iris > Iris pallida. The sequence goes on from JANAVB010028620.1 coordinate 1,428,131, forward strand.
TATGGGAGATAGAACCCCATTGGAGATGGCCTTAGGGCCCGCTTGGATTGAGGGTTAAGTGAGTTAAGTGAGAGAAAATTAAGTGAAGGAAAATAAAATTTTAGGTTAAGTGAGTGTTTGTTTAATCCTCTTTTTTCTATTTTTTTTAAAACCCCAAATTGGAGGTTTAATGAGATAAATTTAGGTGTTTTGTTTAAAAAGTCATAAATACTCCTTATTTGTTTTATAAAATATCACAATTTTTTTTCTCCATTTTTTATTGCTTTCAACATGCTTTCTCATTTGTGAAAATATTTTGACAAGTTCTAATTAAAAGTTAAATCAAATTTAATTTTATACGTATATAACAAGGGTATTTTGGTAACTATTGTCTTTTCATTAATCCTGTTTTCACTCAAAACCTCAAATCCAAGTAAGGTCATATGTATTGACTCTACTTCCTCTCTCCTAACTTTTCTTTACTTAACCCCCACTTAACTCTGTCTAATATTTTTCCCTCAATCCAAGCAGACCCTTGGAGAACATGAGAAAAGTCGGACACAATTTTCATATTTTCTTCTTTCCTCAAACCATAGGGGAGAGAGATTGAAACCCCCCATTGGAGAACATGATGGCCTTAAGGTACTGTTTGGGAATGGGGAAAATGGGAGGAAGAAAAAAGATGAGGGGAAAGTGAGGAAAATTAAAAATGATGATGTTTGGAAAGGAGGAGGGAAAATGGGGGAGAAAAATTTGAGGAAAAAAATTAGGTGGGTCCCACTAAAAAAATTTTCTCCCAAAAATAGGAGAAAAATGGAGAGAGATGAGAGGAATTTGAGTGAATTTACTCCATCACCCCTCATAAAGGTAATAATAAATTATCATTTGAGAATACCAAGGACTAAATAGTAATTGTATCTCTATCCCTAAACAAATAAAAAATTATTTTTAAACTTTTCCTTCCCCTACTTTTTGTCCATCCAAACAAAGGAAGGGAAAATTAACTTTACCTTCACTTTACCCTCCTCCATTTTTCTTCCCCTCAAATTTTCATTTCCCTCCCCACAAAAGTTCCCAAACACAGCGAAGAGAACATGAGAGAAGCCTCTGAAGCCACCTGGTGCAGAGAACACTCTTGCTAAAAGGGTTTTGAAAACTGTTTCAATCAACACCCCCTCAATTTTTTTCAATCAATCTGCCACATTGTCCGAGGTCTAATAGGGACGAAAAATCAGAATGCAGGGAAGGCAACTGCAGCCTTCATCCATCAGTTTTTGGACATTAACCGCTTGCTGGCAGGCTAGGCCCAACTATTTCATCTTCATTGCAATACAGTAACATATATATTCTACACCCAAAAACAGAGACTCAATTTGCAGGTTAAGCTTGTTCAGGTTTTGTAGAATGCAACTGTTAACAAAAAAGTTCAAAAAGGAAATACATGTTTCTCACTTCTACCAGAGGGCCGCATGAAAGATGAGAAAACCTAACTTATTCTTCGCATTCCCAGTAAAGGCTTCTTAGTGAAGATGCAGGTCATTCGGAGGAAACGAGGTCAAACCGGAAGAAAAAAAGGAAATTGGAAGGAAGAAGATGAATTGAGATAAAGCTTTTGCTCATCATCAACATGAATGCAATAATTCACAGTTTTATGTACACATAGGCTTTTATTTGATAATCCTCCACTATTACTATATTGTACAAAAAATGGAGAAAAAAAAAAAGAAGAGGAAAAAAAAGATAATCTCATCTGTACTTTACACATTTGGCACAATTAACTAGCACTTATTCGACCATTCAAGATTGTTGATCGTTGTGCAGTTACAAGAAAAAAAAAAAAAAAAAGAGATGATGTTATGAACTTCCTTTCTGTTTAATAGAAATGTATTTACTGAAAGTAATGGCCCTGCTGGATTGGTAAAGAGAGTGTCATCATTGGCCCAAATAGATGGCCATCTAATAGATTTGGCTGCAGTGCAGGAACGCAAAATGCAGAGGACTCCGGAACCCCTATAGCTGTATGAGAGGAGTGGCTACACATGCACACAAGAGAAGATGAAAACAGATGCTAATTAAACTGAAATAAACACAAGATAAGCACAATGTTAACTAGACTATATTACCTGTTGACCATATATGGAGACGGCAAGGAAGACATAACTGGTACACCATTCACATCGCTATTTGGAGATACCAGGGGCCAAAACACTGAAACCACAGAGAAAATACAGGAAGGTAGTGCACAAGTAGTTTGTATTTCAACTACAAAATCTACAAAGATATTTCAACAGTAACCAAAGTATAAACAAAACCTTTGTAGTAGGAACAATTAGTCATGTACTTTCCCCACTGATAGAGACCCACGTATTTATAAAAAGCAACACACATTCCCACTCAACAAAAAGCTCCCAGTAATCAATCCATATAAATATGTAGGAATTTGACAGTATTCTCTTCCTGGATGGTTTTAAGCTGTTTATGAAAGCTCAACTTCAGAATCAAACTTGGACTTCAATCATGCCAAAACTGCTAAAGCCGGTATCCCAATACCCAATCTAGTGTTGATACTTAATAACATATAAATGGGCATTGAATAAAACCTACTGTAATTATCATCTCAACCCAAGTTAAAAGCTGACGACTTTCCTCGGAAAACCTATAACTTGATTACCTTGTATATGGCATGTAGTAGGATCCTGTACATGTTCTTGGATTTCAATTCAGTTTTGAATTTGGAATTTCATCTCCTTGGACAGCATTGTAGCAAATGCAGATACTAGTTCAATAACTCCCGACTTATATGGTTCAGAGATATAATGTGGAGTGTAGCTGCTGTTCTAAGGTTTTCATAAACCTACATTATACTTCTAAGATAGTGACACTGACAAACAATGGAGTAATCGCATATACGTAAAATTTTCAAACCATAAAAACGGCCAGTCGATTGAAATAGAACATTATTATCTCCTAAAAGGAAAAAAAAAATGTGACCTGATTGCCTGGAATGATCCTGATACCCAGAGCAAAAAATGATGTCCTGCATACCAAGGGTTCACAATCTTCAGGGTCATACAACAGCTATAATATAATTGAGCATGCGTATGATAAAGCATGCGCATATATCACTATATTTCTTCACCAACTGACCTCTCCTGAATTATGGGGGGCATTATCAACAACACCTGCACAGATAAGACAATAAACAGTTGGAAGCTGTAGGGTAGTATTGAAGGCATCAAGAAAATTTACAAATGAACTACTGATTTGACCAGTTAGTGGTGCTATTCTAGCTCAAGACAAGGAAATCCCTAAAATATCTAGCACCACCATGATTCCCTAAAAGCAGCAGCAGAAGCAGAGTAGCCTCCCATCTGCTTTCAAAAGCTGCCCCAAATTTGAACTAGCTTTTCAAATTCATTTTTTGATAAGCTGCTGTTACCAAACATGATTTTTACTGTTTTTCAGGAAAGAGGGAAAAAAAAGAAGAAGCAGAAGCAGCTAAAGCAATCCCGAACCCAGCCTAAGCCTTAGAATAAGTTACAACTGAATTATCTGTTACTTGGAATTTAGTGCAGACAAATTGCCAGTTGTCAAAAAAAAACAAAAAGAAAAACAAAAACAGAGAGAGAGAGAGAGAGAGAGAAGAAGATAGAAAGAGTATTTTTTTTTCTCAGTTGTCTTCAGAAACAAATATAACATTAGTATCTGTCGTTAAGATTTTAACAGAATGCACACTTATCAAAGGCATGAACTCCTTTCAAGCAGATAATTACAAGATTTAATACTCCTATCCTGCAGTGTCCCTAAAATTTACAATTTCAGACACAAAGGTATCTGTCATAGCGTGTTCAAAAATAAGTTCATAATCCTCGAAGAATAAGTAAACAAAAATAAATATTACCTAAATTTGATACACTCGGTTTCACTGCCAGGGTCAAACCAAGAAAGCAATCATCTGATTCCCCAAAATCCCATAAATTCAATTCAAGCTTTGGCTTTGCACCTGCAAAGATTGCAGATTGTATTATATGCTTGGCAAGATGATCAGCTAACTAATATTTCCCTGTACAGTGAACAACAGAGTTAGTGGTTAATTAACAGCAACTTACCAGTCTGATGTGGCATTGGAACAAAGGGATCCTGGAGGTCAGTTGAAACCCATGTTCTCACCTGAACCAAGTGTTCAGGTTGGTGAGAGCGATATCCAGAAGAAGAAAAAAAAAACTTGAGAAACTAAAAACAGGACGAACAGTATTACATGGAAAAAGGGATGTTGTAGTGCCTGCTCTGCTGTTGGCCTCCTAAGTGGGTCCCAGGAGCAAAGTTGCTGAGATAATAATCAACAAGAAATGCCCAAAACAAAAACTCAGTAACAAACTCATGATGAGAAAAAAGTAAACATAACCGTGCAAAGCAGAGTGAATAACAGACCCCGATCAAATCAATTGCCTCCAAGCTTGCATTAGGAATGATCTCAGAGAGATTGGCTGGTGGAATCTAACAAATAATATTGAGTGTGAATACACTAAGCATCAAAAGAAATCCATAATAATGCAAGTGAATATCTTTCCCCTACCTGAAATAATCTAAAATTGAATGATCGTGGAAGGTTCATCCCTTCCGGCCAAATACTGCTATTAGGGGTCCCCAGAACAGTGCATATTTTATATATTTGATCTATTTCACTGTAACAAGTAGTAAATCAGTCTAAAATTTTGATACAAAACGTTCATCTAAAAGCATATAGACATGTTAAAAGCATATTATGAGGAAGCAGGTAAATGAAACACTAATGATGCAACATATCAAATATATCTATGGTCATGAAATAAGGTGAAAAATCACAGGGACACACGAGGAAAACAAACATGAGACAGCAACAAAATGAAAATTTCAGAGGCAAAAAACCGCATAGAAATGTCTGCTGCCAAGTTTTTTTTCTGCTGCCAGCACGAGATTTCGTGCTTATTAAAACATGCATATAGAACTACATCATGAAAGGTTAGTTACAGAAATGTCTTATTCATTCACAGACAGAGTTTACATTATCTATGCAAGTTCACTAGCCCTTAAGAACTTTTAGACAAATATTTCTTTTAGTAACTGCTATAAATGGAAGAGATTTCGAGATATCAGTTAACGTAAAGGTATAATTATATTTTAGATAAATTTATGCCAAAAATAGTCTTCCAGTAACAGAAGATGAAGAGTATTACCTTTCACCAGGGAAAAGTGGAGACTGTGTGAAAAGTTCAGCTAGTATTGCTCCAATTGCCCACATGTCTGCCAAATATTCAGGTATCATTAATAATTGTGCAAAACACTATCACTGATAAATAACATATTTAAAAAGACCCACTTTCACAATGTACAATTTCATGAAAAATACTAAACACTTTTTAATGCATGACATCAAAACGCCTTGAGCACATATTTAGTAACATTACAAGATTTGGTGGAAAGGCCTGCCTAGTTAGACGAGATAAGGCATGGTGGTCGTTTTCTTGGTTATAAATTTAGTTAGAATTTAGATCGACACTTTTTAACGTTAAAAAACTTTATTGAAAATTCTCACAGCTCATTCGTATGGTCACTCTTTACATCAAACATCATCACAATATCGGTCCAGCGAATCTTAAATACAGAAACATGTACACTGTCATAAATACAGAAACGTGTATACACTGATTATAATTTTATGCAGAGAACATGTCAAACAGAATTACTAAACTTTGGTTTTACATAGAAGAGTTCAGACTGGGATGGAAAGGATTTTTACAAAATGTTTGTGATTTTTCCATATAACATACAGCAAAACTAAAAGACTAAGAAACCACTAATTGACAGATAAAAATCATAACTTATAATCTATATCGAAGATTTGAAGATACAGCATACCTACTGCAGGTGTGTATGATGAAGATTGCAACAACACTTCTGGAGCTCTATACCTTGACACACAAAATTTCTCAAGCCTCAGAAAAAAAGCATATAAAACCATCTGACCAAATTTATGAGGACAACTGAAAGGAAATGGAGCTTACCATCTTGTAGAGACATAATCAGTATAAGGAGGCTTTGACATCACTTCTCTTGCCAGTCCAAAGTCAGCAATCTTAATAGTGCCATTTGACACCAGCAAATTTTCTAGACAAGTGAAGGGGAATTTTTACATATGAGCCAAGATTTCTTTGTTGATAGTGATACGAGTTAGTAAAAGGTAGGTATAACCAACAACCTGGCTTCATGTCCCGATGGAAATATCCATTTTTATGTGTATATGCAAGTCCTTGCAAAACTTGAGACATAAAACTCCGTATCTCTGCCTCCGTGAGAGGGCTTTGCCGGTCTCTCATTAGTTGATATAGATTGCATTCCTGAAAGTATATATTCCAAAAGAATAAGAACTCAGGCAGCACAACAAAGCACAAGGGCCCAAAGAGTGAATTGTTTTTCATCACAAATATACGAGACAACTAGAAGCTCAGAATGTTATGCGTTTGTCAACAACTTATTGAAGATTAGAACAAGACATGCCCCATCATGAGAGAAAATTTACAAAAGTCATTAGAATAGTTAATGCAATTCAACAGTATACATGTGACCTGTGCTACCGGTGCAAACCTATAATAGTTCATGCAACTTAACAGTATATATGTGCCTAATGCTACCTCGCTGCATACTTGAGGCAAATCACAGAAAAAGTTTCACATTTTACTTTAAATTTAACAAATTCAAGTTTACATCAATCGAAATTGAGATTCTCATCCTCTTAAAGATAAACCGAGTTTTCAAACTCAAATTGCTTTGAACTAATCCTACTTCCAAAGTGAGTTCAATGAATAGGATACCCAAATCCTTACCATATGCTCAAAGATGAAGAAAAGCTCATGGTTTTCCCTAACAATCTCCTTCAACTTCACAACGTTGGGGTGGTTCAATTTTCGAAGAGACTGCAAAAATAGTTTGCGTTCTTATATGTAATACAGCTAGAAAAGATGATAAAAATTAACATCCAATGCCCTAAGTAATTCATTCATGGTAAAACAAAATAGTATACCTTAACTTCTCTTAGATTCATGCACTCCTCCCAAAAATAGAACTTCCTCTTCATTCTCTTGACAGCAACCTGAAATTCATACATAGATTAAATTGCTATGTACATTCTTTAGCACAAAGTATATTGGAAAGTGATAATTTCATTAGACATCTTCTAAAAATACAGTTAAGCACATAAGTAGTTGGCACTACAGTCACAAACTAACACAATCATGATAATGGATAGACCACAATGCAAAATATTTGCAATAGGGTTATCTAATGAAGGTAATCACCATACTGTATATAACTCATGACTGATGTTTATATAGCATCCATGGGCAGAAATAAGAGGAGAAGCCGAGGCTGGTGTGGTATAGGCTAGATCATGATAAAACTAGAAGATGAATATGATAAACCAAGAACTTTCATAAACAAACGCTAATCTGCTTATAATACACTGAGAAGGGTGGCAACTAAAAGATGAGGTAAGCTTGTTTGACTCTGCAAATCTCATTCTCCTTTATCTTAGGTGTGGCATCTCTGTCATACGGTTATTTTCTACAAACAGAAATTGACAAACAAAAAAGAAGGAAAAGATATGCATGCAACATATTACAGTATTAGTACGCATAAAGAAATAGAACCAAGAAAGAAACTTTGCTTGTAATTTTCGTTAAAGAGGAAGGATGTGAGAGGATGATATCTCTCCTTACCGTCTCATTTGTTTCCAGATTAATTGCCTTGTAAACACTTCCACAAGTACCATCTCCAATCTCCTTTAGAAGTCTATATCTAATAAGTTAACAACATAAATGATTTAGATCTTCCTAACAAGATATTGAGATCGGGAGATCAAAGAAATCAACTCACTTTTCCATTGTCGGGTCTATACAAAGACAATTCCCTCTTTTCACTGGACTGTGAAAGAACTTTGAACATAAGCCACTACACCGGTTATGCAATGTCTTCTGCTAACTTGCATGCATATGAAAGATGCAATACTTATACAATTAGGGAAGGTTATACTATCATGGTATGAGTGGTTAAGAATCACCCAAAACATGATCGATATGTCAATGAAGCCAGCAAAAGCTGCTTTCGAGTAATATCATCTATATGCAACAAGTTGCAAAGGCATGCTTTCTGGGGAAAAAACTATAGAAAGACTAAGTTTAGTTTCTCTATTTGATCCTCTGAAAGAAGTGAGAGTTGGTCCCATTTACCACCAGAAAAGTCCCAGTTGTTGTCACAAACTGGATAGAGTGAACTGCAAAACAAAAGGAACCGATAATTAGCAAAACAATCAGAAGCCGTGATTAAAATACTTCAGCAAAACATGAGGGGAACATCAAGAATTATCTAATCTAAGCATAGTATCAATATGCACATCATATCTAAATTTTTGGCAGTTTCGGAGGTTCTTGTCATTTTGGTGCCGCCCGTTTGGAAGTTCTGGTGGTTTCAGGCTCGGTAATTCCGATCCAAAACGAATGGTTTTTGTCGATACTTATAACCTTGCTTTAGACCCCTCGTATCGTTAGTCTTAATAAACTCAAGAAACTCCACTAAGCCGTAAATTTATCAAAGAATTCAAACATCTCCTAGGCACGATCTGCATGTTCTAGTTGGTTTCTTGACTGGGGCGACCCAGGGGTAAGCCAGACAAGACTTCAGGCTTGGGCAACCCCCCTCTGCTTGGGGCAACCCCCAGGCTCAACATGGCCCTACATGAGGTCGAGGTCGAGGTCGCGGGTGACCCTCCAGGATCAACCCACAATAAGGGTCAAGAGGCGACCAACTGGATAGGGAAACCCAACCCCGTGGGCAGGCCCTGTTTCTGAGCACAAGTGATATTAAGAAAGAGGAACTCAAGAAACTTCCAGCAGCCGATTGATACACAATCAAAATTGATTTGACTGATTCTTTTTTTTTTTTTCTTTTCTTCTTTCTTTCTTTGGTATATAGAAATCCTGTTGTTAATTACTAGTGAAAGAAATATTGTGCAAACTAACTGCATACATATACACAGAAACCACAAATTTGGTCCCTGGACTATAAGGATCAAAGAATCCAAAATTAACTCTTTTTCGATCACACAGTGAGCCCTCAAACAATCCATAACGCAATAGAAACTCTATGAATGTAATCGCAAATCAAACAAACATGGTGGGGAAAAAATCATTTATTTTCGCACCAGGAACAATTCTTTGGGAAAATTTGTTCCGAGAAATAAGTAAATTGACAAGAACAAGGGATCGGCATCGAAACCCTAATAATTCAATATCATCGTTAAATTAGAGAGAGAGAGAGAGAGAGAGAGAGAGAGAGAGAGCGCTCACCATTGATCGGAGAAATTGGGGATTTTTCTATATAGAAAGAGAGAGAGAGAGAGAGAGAGAGAGAGAGAGAGAGAGGAGAGAGAATTTGTTTGGAGAGGTTGGAGAAGGAAGGAGAAGGGAAACTATTAATTTAATTTAATTTGATTTAATTAATTATTGTAATGGAATTAGTTAAAGGCCCTTTGGTTCTGCTTAAAATAACAAAAAGAGGCCACCGTTGTGTGGAGGTTACGCCAAAGATGTTGATCCGACCACCCACAGCCCGCGGGTTCAGGTTTGGGTCAAAGAATTGCTGCCCGTTAGCGTATCACTATTACAACCAACCGGACGCAAGCCAAAATTCGCTAGGCGGTTGGACAGAATTCTAAGACATTTTTCTTCAAAAAAAATTAAATTAAAAATGATTATTATTCACATTCAAAATTAATTTGATTTAAATAATATAAATAATTTTATCTATTATTTGAATTTTGTAGACAATTTATTATTTACAAAATTCAAAATAATAATTTTATATATACAAAATTTTGAGTTAACTGTCCCTATGTTTTACACTTATTGCATAAACTATCTCTACTTTGAAACAAATTATACGGACTGCCGCTATAGTTTATATTTTTTATAGAGACTTACAAACATTAACCACCACTATATTTTTATAAAATTTATAAAGGGAAGAGGCGGTCAGTGTAATTATTTTTGGAATAGGAGTAGTCCTTGTATTACTCATAAAACATAGAAAAGTCGGTGTATTTATTTCCACCACTATATTTAAGCTATGTTTGATTGGGCTTTTTTTTTTCCATGGAAAATATTTTCATCACAAATTTTCCACCATTTTTAGTGTTTGATAGCTTATATTTTTCATGGAATTATTTTTCAAAAAACTATCATTTTTTATATTTTCTTCTAAAATTGTGGAAAATAAAACTTGTCCAAGCCATAGGAAAATATTATTTTCATGTAAAATAACTATTTTTCATGGAAAATAATGACAATCAAATATCCAAATTAAGTTTTTCATGGAAAATTTTAAAATTTTATGAAATTTTTTCCTAGAAAAATAATTCCATTGAATTAATTTTTTTTCCACGTATTTTTTCATCTTGCAATCAAACAAATAGCTATTTTGTTATCATCTAAATGGGTGCCATTGAATGTACGCATATTTTTATTCACTCTATTCTCTTGGTTGACTTCGACCTAGTCAAAATTTACTAACTAAATTAAATAATTTTTTGTCCTATTAAATTATAAAAGGAAAACGAGCTAAAAGGGTCCCGACACACCGAAACAAAGTAAAACTGACACAAACTCAAAGGATAGATTGAGTGAAGATGTAATAAAAGATTTGTAAATGCGCAAGTCTACTCTCTTAGTTATCATATTTTAGAGAAAAAAATTCTTTATTAGGGAAGGAAGACTATAGTTAATCGTCCATTTTTGCAAAGAAATATTGAAAAGTAAACAAATATTTTTTTAATATATGTTTAGTTTTCTAAATAATCCAAAAATCTCATAACATTAGAGTGCGTTTGATTGCAATGTGAAAAATATGTGGAAAAGAAATTAATTTCATGGAATTATTTTTCTAGAAATTTTTTTTCCATAGAATTTAAAAAACAATTCATGAAAAACTTAATTTGGGTGTTTAATTGTCATTATTTTCCACGGAAAATAGTTATCTTTCATGGAAAATGATATTTTCCTATGGGTTAGACAAGTTTCATTTTCCACTATTTTAGATGAAAATATGAAAAATTATAGTTTTTTTGGAAAATAGTTCCATGGAAAATATAAGCTATCAAACACTACAATTGGTGGAAAATTTGTGATGAAAATATTTTCCATGGAAAAAAAAAAGCCCAATCAAACACAGCTAAGAAGAGAAACAAACAAAACAAAAAAAAAGGTGTGTTTGATAACACCCCATCCAAATTATTTATTTGTGATCTTTATAAATAATATGTTATTTAAAAATACATCAAATATTTAATTTTATTTACACAAATTTTAAATAGATATTATATAGATAACAAATCTTTATTTTGTTATCATCAAATTATCTATGTGATATTTTTGTAAATACCCCCATCAAAATATACAAAGTAGCATATACCCCCACTATTTTACAAAACTAACAAATGTCCCATATTCCTTTATAAATCAGCCATTAAATAGTGGAGGTATAGCTTAAAATATTATTTATTACATACAAAGGAATGAGAGCATTTGCTAGTTTTTTTTTTTTAAGTGAATGTGTACGCTAGTTTAAATAATTTGAATAGAGGCATTGGCTAAAATATCCCATTATCTATTTGTTATATATATATAGATAATTTATTATTTAAAAAGAAATCGAATAAATAATATTATATATATGCAAAATTTAAATAGATATTATATAGATAACAAATAGTTATCTATAGTTATTAAAATAAATTTTGTGTATAAATAATGACAAAGTATCTAATAATGATATCACAAAAAATACATTATGGATAATATTAAAAAAAAAATTAAATACAAGAAATTTAAATGATACCAAGAAAGTCAAATAAATAATGATGTATATTATTAGTTTTCTTCCTGAACTTTTTGGATATTATAATTTGGATGATAATGATATTATCCATTTGTTAACTGTTTTTAAAGTAAAACTAAAAAAATCTATTTGTCAAATTTAATTAAACAAACTGTGTTAGAAGAATTTGAAAGATCAAGCATAAATTAAAATGTAACATAACTACATTATTAAAAATAGTAAAACAACTCGAATTAAATCTTTAATTGAGAAATTTTCAAAGATTTTAAAAAAAAATATAGCAGAAAATATTGATGATCCACACTATCAAAAAGAAAATCAAAAGAATAGCTTTAAAACCATCAAAAAAAAAACCAAACATTTTTCTAGAACCAATCATTAAAAATACTACAAATTCATAAAAAAATAATAGAAAAGATGCAATATAAACAATGAGCCTAATCGAATTCATGTAATATCAGCAATAATTTTTATGATTTCTAACTATTGGAATATATCATTCATCATTCATGCATGATTAGAACCAAACCTTCATGTGAATTTTTGCCTTCTATTGCATAACATTCTTTCTTTTCTTATGGCACGGGTTATAAGAGTTTCTCAGATTTTATTTTGTTTGCTAGAGTTAGATCCTAAACTTAAGATATAAGTAAGTATTTTTTTGGCTTAATTGCACTTTGATATCCTCAACTATTCCTGTTTTTTAACTTGATATCCTAAACTTTTTTTTTTGTAACAAGTTGATACCCGAAAAAAATTTTGGACGAAAATATCCATGGTCAAACTTGAAAATTACCCCCCCCCCCCCCCCCCCCACACCCTCCCCCACCCCTCCCCCCCTTCCAGCCACCCCCCACCCCCCCTCCCGCTTCCAGCCAACCCTCCTCCTTCCGCTTCCGTCCACCCTCCCCCCCCCCCCCTGCGCCGCTCCGGCCACCCGCCTCCGCCTCTCCCCCTAGGGCACGACAGCGTGGAGGAGGGGGGCTGGGGAAGGGTGGAAGGAAGCGGGAGGGGGGGTGGCCGGAAGCGGGAGAGGGGGGGTGGCCGGAGGGGGGCGCGGGACGGGAGGGAGGGGGGCTGGGGCTGTGCGGGAGGAGGGGGTGGCCGGAGTGGGGGAGGGGGGGAGGGGGGGGGGGGGGGGGGGGGGAGAGGGGAGAGGGAAGGGATAAGGGGATTTTCGAAATTTTTAAAATTTTAGTTATGAAGTTGAAAAAAAATAATAGTTGAGGTATTAAGTTGTTGAGTAAAAAAGTTTAGGGTATGAAGTTGAAAAACCGGAATAGTTGAGGGTATCAAAGTGCAATTAAGCCAAATTTTTTTCCTATCTCTAAGCAACTTAAAAGTAGAATTATCTAACTGATAATTAACTAAGGACTCCAAACTTTTCTTATTCAACCGGTTAGAGGACTAGTGTAGGTCCGTGAACTCTTGTTCGGAGTTGACTTCACTATAGTCATAATAGTGAAACACAATATTTGAATACGAAGTGCTTGCAACTCCTTATTACACCTTATGCTTTGATTCGAAGAGCACAACAACTTCACAACCACGAGCTTTTATCCTAAGGACTCGTCGACTTTAGTACATGAGAGATAAGCTTTTATCGACCAAGCTTTTACAACTCGAACTGACTTCTAAATCGAGATCGCACTTGGAACTAGAAGGCTCGAGAGTTGATCTTGGAGATGCGAATGTTTAGCTCAAGGTCTTTCTTACTATAGGTTAGAGGATTGATTTGTAGGTGAGTGAGTAAGAATGTGAAAATACATCTCTATTTATAAAAATTTTGTAGACAGAGTTTGAACAGAGTTCGGATGTATATTTGAATTTTTTGAACGTTGGGAGCCACAATATCTGAGATTTCACAACTGTCTGGGATTGCTAATTATGCCAAGACCGAGTTCGGATAGAATTCGGTACGAGTTCGTTGTACATATTAGGTATGTATTTTTGCTGACTTTGGAAATGTGTTTGTTGGGTTTTGGGTTGGACTTTTGTGAATGAGTTTCATACTTTTGTTTGAGTGGACTTTGTTTGGTCGAGTGGACTTCTGGTACTAAATGCGACTCGATATATATAAGTCGTAGACTCAATAAAGTATAAAATTATATAAAAAAGGAAGATAAACCCAAGCAGCATATAGATGTCCAACTGAATCTTGTAGGCATGATTGACTCGTCTTCTTCTTTTGTTCCATATTGATAGCTTTTTTTTCTTGACATTAGTCGTGCAAAGATAAACAGATCTAAAAATCTAAATATCTTTCGTGGGCTACGTCCTCGAACCCCCATGGGGGGCGCTGCCCCCTCGACCAATGTTCGCTGACCGGGCAACGGAACCCCCTAATGGGAGGCCCCGAATAGGTCGTTGGACGGTTCATAAAAATCTTTTTGTATAACGTCGTCTTTAGTCCGTCATCAATTCTTTATTGCATATGCCCTGTTTTGGTCATGCTTACTGCTTGTATGCAAGTACATGTTAGATGAAAAAACAGTATAGCAGTATGATGTATTTAATGACAGTAGGACAATACTAAGTTTAAATACGACATGATAGTGATTACATGAATGTTAGTGACATCATTATGTTAAACTTAATTAATTTTTCATATTAAAAAATATGATACAATTATTGGACTAACACTTATAACTAATTTCTTAAAACTATATTTCTTCATATATTTTTTTGTTTAACTAATGCTCACGTTATATGGATGTTTATGGTAATGTTAGAACCCTTCATGGTTGATTATAACTAAGAACTCTTGCTCGTAAATCTGGTAAAGTTTTTAGTCATGGTAATTAGGGTGTAGGTTCACATCTTCTTTGCAACTATTTATCATGATCATGAAATGTACTATACATGTTGATTAACAGTGAAGGCTCCTACTATTATGTCAATTGGGATACATAATATTATACTTGTTGAGAGAGAGAGAGAGAGAGAGAGAGAGAGAGAGAGAGAGAGAGAGATTGATTATTGATCTAGAGATGAATCGATTCTATATACATGCTATAAACATGAACATGATCCAAGAATCTCACTCAACTTCACTCCAACAACAAACGAGATTAGGATATTTGATTTTGGCTACGAGCGGAATGTATGTAGGACCACTATTCCAGAAGAACGGGATACATATTTGTACTTTGACATAAATTGTGGCCATTAGGGGTAAGCAAATACCAACTGATACCGAAAAATCGACCAAATATCGATTAAAAATATTCCGAAAAATCGAACCGAAATTACGTACCGATTTCGAATTGCCGAACCGACTAAAATATGTTATAATGGTAAACACGGTTTGAGTGTAATACCATACCAAAAATACCGAACCGAACCGGTCATATATATATATATATATATATATATATATATATATATATATATATATATATATATATATTGGAACCAGGTAAATTATTTTTGTAATCGCTCCCACTGGAATTCGAACACTTGACCACTCGGACCGCATGCATCTCTCTTAACCACTAGGCTAGAGTATTATATATATATATATATATATATATATATATATATATATATATTCTTTTAGAATGTATATATTCTTTTAGAATGTTGTTCGTGATTTATTTTATACTACTCATGTTCATTTTTATCTTTATTTTAATCAGTTTCTTAGAACTTAGAATGGATTTTAATGAAGTTGAAGTTTTGTTAAAAACGCTAAGAATTGAGTTTTTGATCTTTTGAGCTTATGTTTTTTGTTTCATAGAATTTTGAAGTAAATTTGGTTACTTAAACTTATATAAAGATTAAACTTACTGACCGCGTTTGATCTTTTAAGCTTATTTTTAGGTGTTTGCAACTTGTTACATATTGTTCTAATAATTTTGATTAATTGTTTGGTTGGTAGAGGCTTAGGTTTGAAATTTAATGCTTCCAAAAACGTAAAAAAAATATTATAGGTTAAGAGGTTCACAATATTAAGTGTGTTGATTGATCAAATGTTAATTGGTAAAATAGCGATACCAAACGAAAACCGACCGAATACCGATTTAACCGAAACCGAAAAAAACTGATTCTAAATGGTACGATATTGGTAATGATTTTTTTAAATACCGATTTAAAAAATACCAAAAAATTTGACCAAATACCGATCGATTATACCGACGCTCACCCCTAGTGGCCATTGACTCCTCTGAACAATCAACCATAGTTAGTGCTTTGTTGCTTACTTGCTTTAGGTGCATATTAAAATATTTTAATAAATGAAAGATCAAGTCATGAGAAAATATTTGGGAAGATTTTTTTTTTTAAAAAAGCATAGGTAGTATGTAAGTGGTTCGAAGTTATTTTGTACGCTTTGTATTAATTTTGATTCTTCGTAACAATAGCGATCACATCTATGTGCCATTTGGACTACTTATATTAAACCCTAATAGTTTAAAACTCTATAAATTAATTAGTTTCTAATATTTGTTGTTATGTGTTTGGTTGCAAAGCTAAAAATGGAATAAGACCCGACCGAACCCGATAACCAGCGGACGGTGGGACCAAATTGTGTAATAATATTGAAGAAAATGAAAAGAAAGGGCATTTCCGTAATTTCAATACAAGTGTAAACTTTGGGCTGAAGTCGGTCCGGGCCCACCACTGGGACCGACCTCTCCGTTTCAGCCGCGGCGCCATGACATAGGAGGGCCCCGCCCCCTCCATGCAATTATTATTCAATTAGCAAAGGGTAATTGCATTTTAGACCCATTAGAATCATATATTTGGCCCATAAACATGGCCCCATCCCCTCATGCAATTATTCAATTAGCAAAGGGGTAATTAGTGTTTAGACCCTACATTTTATAACAGTTTAGAGTTTTTAAGTCCTTATATATCCATTTGTATGAGTTCATTTTTGTTCACCCACCAAATTAAGATATTTGTTCACCATCCAATAATAAATTGACACATGTTAATTTTTTTAGTCAAAATAACTTTTATTGTTTACCAAACTACTTCTAAAGTGGTTTATGTTGAATAAATTTGACATATATCAATTTATTATTGGAAGGTGAACAAACATCCTAGTTTTGGTGGATGAACAAAAATGGACTCCCAATTGTATCCAATTGTCAAGTTTAGATTTGAATTTCTATTTATTATTAATTTTCTATTATACCCTCTCACCCATGCATAACAATAAATTTTTTTTTCTATATAAGCTATAAAGGGTATAACATGAAAAAGAAAACAAAAAATAAAAATTTATGGTTCAAACTTTATAATTGAACATGTCAGAACATAAACTTTAAGATGGTATAATATCCAAGGTCTAAACGCTAATTAGCCCAAGATAATATTTGCATTTTAGACCCGTTAGAATCATATATTTCACCTATGGACATAATTAGATTGACAATCTTTGTTGTTTGATATGATTTATGTAGTTTTATTTCTTGGTGGATTGGTCTCCGACTTTTAAGCTCATGTTGATCTTGATGTTCATGAACGCCACTTTTGTAGTTTGTGAGCCACTCTTACCCAATCTGACATGGCACCAAATATTGTGTAGAAGACACAACAAATTTATATTATAAAATAATATTAAATTTTTTACACAGATAAGTGAGATTTGTACAAGTATTTAGAAAATTATTTGTCCGAAGAAATGATTTTTCGTGTTCGTAATGAAACAAGAAAACTATTCATCCAAAATAGATCACCACAACTACTTGAGACAAAAAACTTGATTACAGACTCTCGAATAGCTAAGATGAGAAGAAAATTTATCCTAAATGATCTCCTCTTCGAAGTAGCTGTTAATATCCTTTCTTTCTTCAAAACTTGTCTCTGCGTTACATATATTAGGATCAGAAAATACCTATATATAACACATCCAATTTTGCAACTAATCTGGATCATTAGATATATGGTCCAATGATGTATAAAACACCCATGAACTCGCACAATCGTGACTGATTCGAACTCGGTCCGAGTTCAATTTTTCAATGCCAGCAAAATCCTGAAAGTTTTGTGCCACATGGAAAGAACTCGGTGGGAAACCGAGTTAGGTCCCAACTCCTATTTTTCTGGACATATTTCAGACTGCTCTGGTTCTGAACTCTGCACCGATATTCGAGCGTCTTCGACACACTAATGACGTACGCTCATCGCAATGTGATTTTTTTTTTCATATAGGTTGAGAATCTCATCCAACATCAACACTTTAAAATAATGAGTCATTCTATAAAGGCATATATGAGATCAAAAATTTCTCAGAGGTGATAGTAGGACAATGAAGAAGCGACAACACGTCATTTTGCTATAGAGTAATGCTATTCGTACCTCCAAATTGTCCCTCCAATACATCCCTCCTTATGTGGCAGTTGACATGGCATGTTAAATAATATTATGTGTCATCTGACATGGCCAATGACATGACAAATTTTAACCCAAAAAGTTAATTACCCAAATTTGTCCATGTTAATTTAATGTTAATGTTAATATTTATATTAATTAATGTTAATATTAATGTTAATATTAACTAATGTTAATATTAATATTAATATTAATATTATTGTTAATGTTAACGTTAATATTAATTTTTAATGTTAATGTTAACATTAATTTTAATGTTAATTTGAATTTAAATTTTAAATTTTGCCACGTCAGCTGCCATATAAACATGCTACGTCAGCTATCACGTAAGGAGGGATGATTTGGAGGGACAAATAGCATTATTCTTTGCTATAAGGGGCTATTTGGTTGGAAGAAGTGGAACGAGCGCGAAGTGAAAAATTTGGAAGTGAAGAGTTTGCGTACGCATTGCATATTCACGTTATGCGTACGCATTGCATATGCATGTTATCACGACCCGATCCCAAATAATTGGGTCGAACCGGATCATGTCCAGCCTGCACCGTTGTTGAGACGGCGGCAGTAAGCTGTTCCATTAGCAGGTAACTACAACAACATCTATAATTGTCACAACTCAATATTCGGGAATTTAAAACTTTATTAACATTAAAATAAATACAACAGGAAGTAAATAAACTGAATTAAATACTGAATTCAAAATAACAGAATTTTCCAAAACAACAACCAAACTGAAACAGGAAAGTCTAGCTAAGCATTCGGCTTATCGGCCTCAGTTCCTGCGTCCTCCAAAGGGACTCTGGCAACACCACGGGGTACAGAACCGGGTCATAATAGCTGTTGATTAACAGCTCAGCATCCTCAATATCCCCTAAAAATGTATCTCCAGTCAGGAGGGAGCAAAGTACAATTCATGCTAATTTGATAATTAAAATAATAATAGAATCATGCACTTTTAAACAATTTGAAGTAAACAGTTTTCTAGCAGTTAAACAGTGTGATTTGAATAGACAATGAATATGACCGGCTTGGGTTGTACAGTTGTATCCTATTGATACGATACGACTTATCCCCGTGTGTATGAGGGGTAAGCTAATACAGTTCTAAGTTACTTTGGATGTGGTCATACTCATTACACTACTCCCCCAGTCCCCAAACAGTTACAGTAGTTACAGTCAGTGCTCTCAGAGAGAGTTCCGTGTGGCATCATGGTTTAAACTTGCAATAAAACGATTATTAAATAATTGTAAACTAACACAAAATGTACTTGCCTCAAATTGGACTGGACTTGAAGGGTTGAAGACTTCGAGATGGGATTTAGACTCGTCCTCGAAATCCTACATTCGAGAAGTTGACTCAGATTCCAGAGTTACCAAACTAACTATGCTAGTTGCAATCTCTAAGTTGTGTCCTAATCAATTTTAATCTTTATTTATGCAATCACAAACAAAAACGCGATTATCGGTGCGTTGTAATGAATTACGAGGGAAAGATCAATTTAACCTTTATTTTGGAAAAAAACTCGCAGTTACCAATTTAATTGGTAAAATCTTTGTATTTTCGTAATTATACATATAAAACTAAGTTTCTTGTTTTAATGAGAAAACATGATCGTTGTTTAAATATTACAAACTTTTAAATTTTAATGTGAGAAAACTTCATTAATTTTCTATATCAAAATAATATTTATTTTAGATTTACGCGTACGCTAAAAACTCGCAAAACCAGAGAATGACAGAAAACCTACGCTACCAAAATTACAGGTCACAGAGAAAAATAGAAAAGCTGGGCTTATGCCCTTACAATTTATTTTACATAAATTGAAATAAGAGAAACAGTTGTTAGTTCTAAAATTATCCTACAAATTAATTATGAATAAATTAATAATTAAAATAAATTAAATTAGTAATGAGTCTCAAATATTGGTCCAATCGTCATATAGGCTAATGCCTCAACGTCCGGGCGAAGCCGGTTTCGTTTGCACTTAGCCAGGGCCCATTGACCAATACGGTCGTCGCCCAAAAATCCCAAAATATTAATATTTTCCGAAAAACCATTCTAAAACCATTTTAAAATTATAATTAAATTTTATAGAAAATCCGGCAGCACTTCCTCTATTTTCGGGATAACCCAAAACTGGGAAGTGTGCCATAACATCCAATATAAATCCCAAACCAGGAAAACCCATAAATTAAATTCCATAACCATTTTATATAAAAATTTATATTCACAGAAACGTTTCCGAACATATTCGAAAAACCCGAAATAGGATCAGAATCAATGAACCAAAGTATTAATATTCGAAAAAACCAAAACTAAATATTCACCCAAAGATCTCAGAACCTTCCCAGGCTAATCTCGGAAATTCCGAGAGCAAAAACGTAAACCCACAAAACCAAACATAGAAAATAGTTTCGGAAATTCCGTAACTATAACGTAAACCGAATCCGAATTTCCGGAAAGGAATCGGGGACCAAAAATCATCATAGACAATCACCGGAGGGACGAACTACTGTGATTAACCAAAAATTACCCAAATCGACGGAATTCGAAGGGTTGCATCGGACTCGGGACACGCGAATCTGTGAAAACGAACTCGAAATCCCGTGGACAGCGCTGGACAGTGCTGTCCAGATCAGCGGGGCACGGGCTCGGGGTGGCGACGCTAGGGCACGGCCGAACAGGGCTGGCGCCGAAGGGGACGCAGCCGAGGAAGGCTCTGGACGGGCTGGGTGCGCCGGAGAGGGCGCTGGCCGGGCACGGGGGCGGCCGGCGGGAACAGCGCGCGGGCGGTCGCGGGGTCCGGCGGGCGGAGTCGCGGCGTCGGCGGGAGGCCGAGGGCGCGGGGCGGAGGTGGATGGGGCGCTGGCTGGATCGGGGTCCGACGGGGCGGCCGGGAGGTCGCCGGGGCGCGGGCGGCCGAGGGTCGCGAGATGGGGCGGATCTCTGGAGGGGGTTTGTGAGGAGAGGGTTTGTGAGGAGAGTTAGAGTGGGAGAGTTGCTGTAGGGAGAAGAGTGAGGGGTAGGGGAGTGGGAGAGAGTTGCTCTCTGGAGGGAAATAGAGAGGGGAGGAGTAATGGGTGGAGTGGTGTGTGTGGTGTTGTTCTTAAAAGAGGGAAGAGTGATGAGTTGTGTGAGCTGGAGTGAATGCAGGAGAGTGAAGTATGGGAAAAGTTGAACGGGGGGGGGGGGGAGAAGTTGGTCCAACGGGTGGACCAACTCAAGGGTGTTTTAAAATTTTTTTTTTTTAATAATAGAAATCAGAATTCAAAAGAAGGGAGGGGGTTCAGGTCGGGTTTGGGTTTCGGGAACTGGTCCGGGCTCGGGTCAGGTCAGCAATCAAAAGCCAGAAATCAATTTTGAAATTAATTTTTAAAACCCACCATTAATAATAATAATAATAGTAACAATATTAATAATAATAATAATAATAATAATAATAATAATAATAATAATAATAATAATAATAATAATAATAATAATATTAACCTTACGAATAAAGTTACACTACAAACCAATAATTGATAATTCTAAAATTATGGGTTTCACAATCTTCCCTCCTTAGAAAATTTCGTCCTCGAAATTAAAGGTAGGGTACTAATAGGGGAATGATCAAAATCTCTACATGTAGTCCAAAGCTTCCTTTACTGTCTCTAGTAATGTGGACCACCTCTAGATAGTCTAATTTGATCAATTCATGCACTTCCTTCGAATCATCAGTCTTCCCTCCTTAGAAACACAGTCATAGTCCATAATTAAAATTTTACTTCTATTTCTGAATTGTCAGCCACTGGAATGGTTGTGCGAACTTACTCTTGCATCCATATCTATAATCTTCGGGTAGGATCTAAACTTCTTCATCTTGATAGCTACTAAGCGATACAATTCTATATTGCTTGCAACGTACGCTCCATCAATTACTTGTACGTCATAATTACTAGCTCTCACCATCATCACCCTTTTTCCAAATCATAAAATTGAAAATCATCACCTTCTTTCATTCACCTAATCCAATACCCAAGTACTAATATGCTCCACAAATGATTCATTCCTGAATGAACCACAATTTATAATTCTCTCTAGACTAACTTGCTTTTGTGCCTTGCCATGCTACCCTTTGGTACCCTTAACTATCTGATCTCAAAGAATAAAATCGATCCCCTAAGTGTGCTTTTATCAGATTAATGCAATAAGGTTGCTAGGTGACTATCTAGGTTTTCTCCACATATAACTATCTACCAACTTTATATAGCTGCAAAAATATATAACTACCCACAAAAAAATGCAACACTCTAAAAATGGAACCTTGAAAGGAATTGAGCCATTGGAGATTGATATGGTCCCAATAAGTTCTAGGGAAAATCAAGTAGAATCTTATAGGGAATTTTTTCTTTCTGGTTGTGACAAGAGATTTCTGGAAATGGAGACAACCGCTAGAAATGTAAATCCTCTAATCAGGCAAAAAGTCAGAATGATTTGATGGTGCAAAAGACAACCATGGTATGAATATAGTCTGAATAATATTTGAAAACCAAATATGTTTGAAGTCACTTTGTCTCAAATTCCTGCCTCGCCAGAGTGCACCTGACTGCAGTGAATTTTTGACCCAATGACTTGAATAATTTTAGGTTACCGAGTAATCTTTAAACTTTATCCATTTTATGGCTAAGCAACATAGAAGATCAACATGGTGCATTTAGGACAGTCACAATAATATCCGGAAACCTATGAACATCCGAAATCACTTCAACTTTAGAGTCTTTTGCCTCGCCAGTGCGCAATTGGCTACAGTAAACTCGCAGTTTCCATAATTCAGACAATTGACTATAACGCAATGTGCAAAGTCATATTAGGTCACGGAATATTTTTCCAAACTTGTCCATAAGAATTTCAAAGGAGTTTCCGAAAAATTCAAACGAGTTCTAAGATTCTAGTCATGATAGGAGAAGATGTTGATGCAGGTTCTTCTGGTTTCAAGAAAATTTATCAGGATAAATATGTGTTCCAGTAGCTCTTGAGATTTAAAAGATTGATTTGAAGAAATTGATCAAACTTGAGTATGACCAATTGAGTTGGACACAGGATAAGGTAGAAGAATCAGAGCTTGAGTTGATTTGAAGAAGCCAGTGAGAATATTCCCGACAAATCACTTAAAGGATACAGACGTTCACCAAAATTATTTGAAGAAATAATTTCTTATCCAATGATAGTTTTGAGAATGTGATAGGTAAGTAGGGTTGACACAAAAGAAGTATGTCTTTATGGGTTCAAGGAAGTCAGGTTAAAATGGTTTAGCAAAGCCAACCAGGGGATAGTTCAACAATTCAAAAGTTTTTCAATGACTAAAGAAATTTTAATAATAGGATGGAATCAATTCTCTGATCGTTCGTGCTTCACGATACTCAAGCATTGAGTTTAAAAGCTGTCTAGGCCTTGAATTGGTCAAGAAGTTGCATAGAGAATTTGGTTCAGGATTAGTTCTGAGAAAGTCGATAAAAATGAGGTTAAGGCGAATGGTTGGATACGCTTGTCGTAGAAGTATTCGGATAGATAAGGGTTTATTAGATTTAGAAACTCTAGATAGCGAACGAGTCTGGATTCCAAATAAAGGTAGAGAGATAAGATTTGATCGACTAGTGGAGAGGTTTGAAAAATAGGTTTGCTGACGAAGGAGATTGGAGAGTTCTAATATTGGTCCATAAATAGCAAAAAGTATAGATCCTAAAGGATGCTAAAATCTGTTAAAGATATGGAAAGGAAATAATTTTCGAAAATCATGGGACGCTAAAAGATACAAAAACCTAGGAAAAAAATATGTAGTAACATATACCATCATACAGTCGGCCTAAACTGGTTAAGGTCAAAATTCACTCCTCAATTTTTATAGAATTGTCACTATCACTCCCAATTGTTATAAGTACTAACTAATATCTGGGTATTCCAAAATTCTATTCTTCAAATTCTTAATCACCGAAGGGTTGCCTCGGACTCGGGGCACGCGAATCCACGAAAATGAACTCGAAATCCCGTAGACAGCGCTGGACAGTGCTGTCCAGATCAGCGGGGCACGGGCTCGGGGTGGCGACGCTAGGGCACGGCCGAACAGGGCTGGCGTCGAAGGGGACGCAGCCGAAGAAGGCTCTGGACGGGCTGGGTACGCCGGAGAGGGCGCTGGCCGGGCACGGGTGTCACGCCCCGATCCGGGAAATCGCTCGTCCTCGCTAGATTTTACCTGAATCATCGTCCTCGCTGGGGCGTGATGCCGTACGGACCTGGAGTTGCGCTCGTGCAAGGCAAGATAACAGTTTACATAGTGATTATCTCAAATTCGTAACATAAGCAGCAGAAGGAAACAAAGTATAACACAAGAATCTCTTTTTATTCATAATGAACTGAAGATTACAAAGACTCTGAATAGCCCAACATATATGCCAATTGGCTACAATGCTCATGATCTCTCTAGCTCACAAAGGATTACATTGTTCCATACATTATGTCTCTTTATAGCCACCAAGTAGTCTTCGGCCGAACATCTCCATGTCGCAAGTCCGAACGCCTATGCGGAAGCTCCTCTTGAACGCCAAGGACTCCATGCCTCGGCACGTCCAAGCCAAGCTCCGCCCCGGGCCAATCATACCTGAGCCTGCACATAAACTAGTGGGGGATTAGTGCTTTCGTCCTCGCTTCGCACTGATCAAGACCCGCTCGCACCCGTACCAAATACTAAATCATTTAGTGGAGCATGCATCTTAAATTATGATCTTTCTATTTAGCCTTAGGATCAGTTTTATGGCAATACTCATGCATAACACTTATCATAAATGTGTCCCATACCGTGTTCCTGCAGCAGATACAGTTAGACATAATCTGGACATAAACATAGTGAATCGTGCTCATCCCGTTCCTCTTTGCCTAGCCTGCCATGGTTAGAAACATAAGCAATCATACGATTTGCGCAACCAACCAATCATAACCGTAAGCATATTTATAATGGGTAACAGGCCCTGCGCCTACACCCAGCTCTCATCTCAGCCCACCGGCCCTATCTATATGAAGGTCACGGTGTTTCGCACCGTAATGGACTTGGCATCTCTTATGTGTAAGCCTACAGTCACTTCGATACGGGTTGCTAGCCCAGTATCCGAAGGATCCCAAACTTATGGATATCATAGCTTATCACAGCACTGGACGGTCGCAATCCGTCCGAATATTATGCACCATAAATACCACACATAATTCCCTCCTAGGCCGAACGGTCCCGACGCCCCGGCGTAACTGTTCGAGGGAAGTCGTACCCGTGCACGGGCCATCCGAGTCCATTGACCATGCAATACGTACCATATTATACAATCCATAGCATACCAACCGATCTCGTATTCCATAAACATAGTCTCGCACATAAATAGTTTTCCGTGCCATAAACGGTTTCCCGTGCCGTAAACATAATCCACCATTCATATGGGGAGCTCCGTCGGCATTATGCCCCAACACATCCATATTGATGCACGACGCCTAACGGCTTAGTCATCTCGTACTCATATTCAATGCGTACCATTCGTAAGTTATTCTCATAGCATAATTCCGTATTACTTAGTCTTTTTATAGCATAAGTGCCCGAGGGCACGCTCAGCGCCGTAATCCATGTTCTACGCCTAGTGTTCAATATTCTCGGAGCCGTGCACATGATGCACATCTCATTATCATCTTTCAATGTTCTTCCATTATTGCCCTACCGCGACCCGTGCACTCGATGCATGTCGCTTCAATTGTTCAATGTTCAATGTTCTACCTTAGTGTTCAACGCATACTTGGACCTTTCGTCGCCGAGCCACGCTCGCTAACTCGATAACATCTTACGCATACCATAACATGTTTTATTAGACGTGAAGGAATAGGGAGAGAGAGTCAAGAACCCGCCCACCTTAAGCCGATACGCCTTGCTGCCTCGCCGATTGAAGCGTCTCACTTCCATAACTCGATCGCATAGCTAACTCCCGGACTTAGCCATTCCTTTGAACTACTCGGTTGATTTGGCCTATCGCGCCCATACCACGATCCGTAATCCAGCATAAAGGCATAGCCTGCACACCAGATCAACCAACATTAGCGCTTGCTCAACGGAACTTATCCTTTACATCGATTCGATTCATAGATTCCAACCGACTCAAATCTTACCTTTGGCCAACGTAACTCTCGCATCGATTCGCATCGATACTTCATCGGGTCAACGCAACTCTTCGAGTCAACGACTCATCATAATGCACCATTGCGGAGCGGGGCATTACACGGGGGCGGCCGGCGGGAACATCGCGCGGGCGGTCGCGGGGTCCGGCGGGCGGATTCGCGGCGTCGGCGGGAGGCCGAGGGCGCGGGGCGGAGGTGGATGGGCGCTGGCTGGATCGGGGTCCGGCAGGGCGGCCTGGAGGTCGCCGGGGCGCGGGCGGCCGAGGGTCGCGGGATGGGGCGGATCTCTGGAGGGGGTTTATGAGGAGAGTTAGAGTGGGAGAGTTGCTGTAGGAAGAAGAGTGAGGGGTAGGGGAGTGGGGAAGAGTTGCTCTCTGGAGGGAAATAGAGAGGGAAGGAGTAATGGGTGGAGTGGTGTGTGTGGTGTTGTTTTTAAAAGAGGGAAGAGTGATGAGTTGTGTGAGCTGGAGTGAATGCAGGAGAGTGAAGTATGGGGAGAGTTGAACGTATGAGGGGGGGGGGGGGGGGGGGGGGGGGGAAGTTGGTCCAACGGGTGGACCAACTCAAGGGTGTTTTTAAAAATATATATATATATATATATATATATATTTTTAATAATAGAAATCAGAATTCAAAAGAAGGGAGGGGGTTCAGGTCGGGTCTGGGTTTCGGGAACTGGTCCGGGCTCGGGTCAGGTCACCAATCAAAAGCCAGAAATCAATTTTGAAATTAATTTTTAAAACCCGCCATTAATAATAATAATAATAATAATAGTAATAATATTAATAATAGTAATAATAATATTAACCTTACGAATAAAGTTACACTACAAACCAATAATTGATAATTCTAAAATTATGGGTTTCACACATGTTATGCGTACGCAAACTTTATGAATTCCTTCATTTGGATGGTTGTTGGAAGTGAGTTATAAAGTTAACTTTTTGTAGTTTCTATGTCTGGTTTGTAATAAAATGATAGTTACGGATTGATATGTTTTTTTAACTTTTGAATAGGGTGAGGTTACCCCTAACTAATATTATTCATTATTATTTTTTGCATGAATTAATTTTTTAAGCATTATTATTATTATTAAATAATATAAAATAAGTATTATTATTAATAATACTATCATTGTTTTTTAATATTAAAATGAGTTATTTGTATTTACCCTCCCAATTGCTAATCCTATTTCTACTTCCCCCCCAATTTTATTTTAATTAGTGTTACCCTCCCAATCTTTGGATAAAGTGCAAATAAACCCTCATTAGATTTGCGTTTTTGCATTTGAAGACCCCTTGTTTAAAAAAAATTTATATTTTAATTTTTGCTTAGTTTACACCCATATCATTAACAAGCGTTAAAATACGTCTAAAAATACGATTTTACCCCTCCCTAACTCTCTCCTCCCTCTCTCTCCGATGGTGGGCACTTGTCAAGCGGGGTCGACTAGAGGAGAGGGGTGGGTGGCCGGCCAGCGGAGGGAGGAGGGGACATGTCGAGCTAGGGTTGAGCATTCGGTTAATTCGGTTCAAAACGAACCAAAAATCGAATAAGCAAAATCAAAACGGAACCGAATTGGCCCATAACCAAATCAAACCGAACCAAATTAAATTGGTTCGATTTTTGTTTATTCGGTTTATTTGCACTTTTTTGTTAATATATATAGTACTTAAATATACATAACTTTATTTAGTATATATATATATATATATATATATATATATATATATATATATATATATAAACTAAATTTTCTTATTCGGTTTTCGGTTTTGGACCGAAACCGAAACCCAAAATCGAAACTGAAACCGAATAAGAAAATTTAGTATTTTCAAAACCGAAATCGAACCGAATCTTTTTTTAACCGAACCAAATCTCTTATTCGGTTCTGTTCGGTATTTTCTTATTCGGACCCCCTCGACCGCCCCTCTTCCCTCTGCTAGTCGGCCCCCTCGACCCGTCCCCCACCTCTCTCCGCTAGCCAGCCCTCCCAACCCCCTCCTCCCTCCGCTGGCCGATCCCCCTCCGCTGGTCGACCATGCTCGACCTAAGAGTGAGCATTATTTGGATTGGACCGAAAATCGAACCGAACCGTATAAGAGATTCGGCTCGGTTTTAAAAAGTTCTTATTCTGTTTCAGTTTTAAAAATACTAAATTTTCTTATTCTGTTTCGGTCTTAGGTTTCGATTTCGGTCCAAACCAAAAACAGAATAAGAAAATTTAGTTTATATATATATATATATATATATATATATATATATATATATATATATATATATATATATATATATATATATATATACAAATTTTTTTAGTTAATATAAATATATATATATGGAAGCGGATCAAAAGTCCCCCTTAGAAAGCCCCCCAAAAACCTCCCTCACTCTAATCCGTAATTTAATGTTAATATTAATGTTAATGTTAATATTAATGTTAATATTAACATTAAATACTAAAATTAACATTAAACTTAACATTAAAATTAATATTAACATTAACATTAACATTAACATTAACATTAACATTAACATTAACATTAACATTAATATAAAAAATAATAATATTAACATTAACATTAATATTAACATTAATATTAACATTAACATTAATATTAACATTAATATTAACATTAATATTAACATTAATATTACGAATTAGAGTGAGGGGTTTTTTTGGGGGGCTTTCTAAGGGAGGCTTTTGATCCGCTCCCTATATATATATATATATATATATATATATATATATATATATATATATATATATATATATATATATATATATAAATTTATGTATATTTAAGTACTATATATATTAACAAAAAAGTGCAAATAAACCGTAAATCGAACCGATTTAATTCGGTTCTGTTTGATTCGGTTATGGGCCAATTCGGTTCAGTTTCGGTTTTGCTTATTCGATTTTCGGTTCAATTTGGTTTCCGGTTCGGTTTGAACCGAATTAACTGAATGCTCACCCCTAGCTCGACCCGCCCCTTCCTCCCTCCGCTGTTCAGCCACCCTCCCCTCTCCTCTGGTCGGCCCCGCTTGACAAACTCCCACCACCAGAGAGAGAGTGGGGGGAGGAATAAAATCGTATTTTTAGACGTATTTTAACGTCTGTTAATGGCATGGGTGCAAACTGAGCAAAAATTAAAATGTGGGATCTTTTTTTTTAAACAAGGGGTCTTAAAATCCAAAAACGCAAATTTTAGGAGGATTTATTTGCACTTTACCCAAGATTGGGGGGGTAACACTAATTAAAATAAAATTGGGGGGAAGTAGAAATAGAATTAGCAATTGTGGGGGGAGGGGAGGGGGGGGGGGGGGGAATACAAATAACTCTATTAAAATCACTCTCTCCCACACCTTTCTCTCTCTCCCACTCCTCTCTCCGGCTCACAGATCCTCTCCCACACGCTCTCACATCTTTCTCTCTCTCTGTTCCACACATCTCTCTCTCTCTCTCTCCAGCTCACGAGTGCGGCCGACTTTGAGCTCCGGCGACGGCTTCGACACAGCCTTGATCCCTTCGGCTGAGCTTCGACACAAGCGTAGACTTTGACGTTCGATCGAGTGCTCGTCGTGTCCCTTCCTTCTGGTGTTCAACGACCCCGGCGCCTCGTGCTCGCCGCACGCCGTCACCTCTCGTACTTCACATGCCTAGCGGTGAGTAGATCCCCTCAGTGGAGTTCATGTTGGTGTTTTTGCCTTTGGACTAGAAAAGATAGTCCCACATCGGCTACACCAAATGGTGAGTATCTCAATATAATGCATTACTTGTGTTAAGGTGTGCACATGAGGTGTAGTGGGGCACAAGTTTGTGCCATGTGGGAGTATTTTCCTAGAAGGAAAAAAGGATTAACTCCAACAAGGATGCAAGTTGATTTTTGTTGTGCGGACTCGGACTCGGACGCGGACTCCAGGATTGTCTCGTGCATGCACGGGAGTGTTCGGGGGGTAGGCGTGGATTGGCACACTTCTATGCTGATTGTGGGATGATCTAAAATATCAAACTCTATTTTTGAGTATTGGTATTTTAGTCCCACATCGAATAGGAGAAGAGGTGAAGTCTCAACTCCACTCTATAAATAGAGCCCCTTGACCTCCTTTGAAAAATGCACCAAGAAGAGAGTTGAGGGAGTCTGTTAAGTCTATGAAGCCCGTTCAAGTCTCAAATATTGACTTACGAGCATTCCAGAAGTTCTTCGTGAACTTGCTGGTTCCTGGAAGCTGTTCGTGCTCGTGTGGGGCGAATAAAGCTTTGAGCAACGGTGGTTCATTCACCCCAGCATCTCATTCTCGCCTGTCATCGCTGCTGTTGCCTTTTACAGTAACTTCTTTTTAGAAGCTCTACTGCCGATAGTTGCTTGCACAAAGTCTCTTTAGATTTTTTGTGTATTACGTAGAATCTTTTTAGATCCTCGTAATTCAGAATCCTCCAGGATCTCTGTTGCACATCTTCTTTAAGGTGCTGCATTTGAAACGTTGTGTGTACAATTGTTTCAGTTTCAAAATTTTCCATCAAAAATTGTGCCTCGGTACTAACAATCTCAAAGCTTTATTGAGAAGATGGATAATTTTTGTACTTCGCTCATCGATATCGGCTTTAACAAGTTGGAGAAATTCGATGGCGAACACTTCCAGATATGGAGACGAAAGGTCACTTTAAATCTTCAACTCGTGAATGTTGATCACGTGCTGTCAGAAGAAGAACCGATCGTTCCAACCACTGGATCTGCTGCGGCTGTGGCCGCTGCTACGACCAAGCAAGCGAAGTGGAAGAGAGAAAACAGTATATGCAAACTCCTGATACTCAATTCCATGGAAGACTCTCTGGCAGA
Source organism: Iris pallida (assembly GCA_029216955.1). Taxonomy (NCBI): domain Eukaryota; kingdom Viridiplantae; phylum Streptophyta; class Magnoliopsida; order Asparagales; family Iridaceae; genus Iris; species Iris pallida. Next base: position 1,459,399 of record JANAVB010028620.1, read on the forward strand.
GTCCTACTCCAAGAAGACATCTGCCAAAGAGATATGAGACTCCTTGGGAAAGCTCTATGAAGATGACGAGAACCGGTCCAAGATCTTCATGGTAGAAAAATATCACAAGTGGACCTTCGAAGACGAGAAGGCGATGCTGTCCCAAGTGAAGGAGTTTCTGAAGTTGCATCAGAAACTAGAAGACGAGAACATGCCCCTCGTTGACAAGTTTGTCGTTGGAGGGATCGTCGCGAAACTTCCTACAGAATGGAGCAACTTCTATGCAAGGATGCATCGAAAGAAGATGGAAATTAGCTTGAAAGATTTCTTGCAAGAGATCCATGTTGAGGACGAGATGCGCTCTCAACAGAAGATGGATACTCTGTCCAAACAACTGGCGAAGGAAAATCTGGTCCAAACCAGAGAGTACCAGGGGAAGCAGGCTGCTTCTCATCGCAAAAGGAAGGACTTCACGAATCTGAAAGTGAAGGGTCCTGCTTTCAAGCAGCAGAAGTCCAAGTCCCATGTGACTTGCTTTAATTGTGGCAAGAAGGGCCACTACAAATCCGAATGCAAGTCCAAGCCCAAAGAACAAGGTGAGCCTAGTAAGGTTTCTATGATTACTAATCTAGTTGCCATGATAGCACAGGTTGCAACTGTGGGGGCTGACTTGGACTGGTGGATAGACACTGGTGCGACCTGCCATGTCTGTTCAGACAAAGACTGGTTCGTCTCTTATGAGCCAACTTCAGAGAAGGTCATAATAGCAAACCAGACACAAGCTGAAGTACTGGGGATCGGGACGGTGGAGCTGAAACTCACATCGGGGAACACTCTGACGCTTCAAGGTGTAAAGCATGTTCCAGTAATTGCTAAGATCCTGATCTCTGGTAGTTTGCTCTGCAACGCAGGCTTGAGGATGGACATCAATGCTGGCCAGTTGGTGATGTCCAAGAAGGGTACATTCTTCGGGAAAGCTTTCCAAACTGAAGGAATGTACAAGATTCTGCTTGTTGTAACCCAACATGATAATATAAATGCAATCACTTTTTCTGATTATTCTCTTGAGTTGTGGCATAATAGGCTAGGACATGTTCATTGTAAAAGGATTAACAGAATGTCTAGTCTAGGACTTATCTCCAAGTGTGGGGGTAAGGTAGAGAAATGCAAAGTATGTGCTCAGACGAAGATCACAAGGAAACCCTTTCACAGGGTCCATCGAAGCACAGATCTTCTGGAGTTGGTTCACTCAGATATCTGTGACTTCAAACAATTCTCTACAAAGGCCAGGATGAAGTATTTCATTACTTTCATCGATGACTTCTTAAAGTATACTTTCGTCTACTTGCTCAAGTCTAAAGACGAAGCATTCGAGAAGTTTAAGGAGTTCAGGGCCGAGGCTGAGCGGCAAACTGGACAACAACTCAAGAGGTTAAGGAGTGATCGAGGCGGGGAGTATCGGTCTCATGAATTCTTATCATTCTGCAAAGAACATGGAATCATCAATGAGACAACGGCTCCGTACTCTCCTCAATCCAACGGAGTAGCAGAAAGGAAGAACAGAACGTTGACAGAGATGATGAACTCCATGCTGTTGACTGCGGGTCTTCCAAAGTGTTACTGGGGAGAAGCTGCACTAACGACAACGTTCATTCTGAACAGAGTGCCATATGCAACTTCCGACATAACTCCTCATGAACTTTGGTTCAAAGTCAGACCTAACTTGAATGTCATTCGAGTGTGGGGGTGTCTGGCTTATGTGAAGCTTCTGGATCTGAAGATTCAGAAGTTGGGGACAAGGACTACGAAGGCGATCTTCTTGGGGTATGCCGAGAAGAGTGATGCTCGAAGATTCTTTGATATCGAGTCAAACCATATCATCGAATCTCGCGATGCTGAATACTTTGAAGACAAGTTTATAAAACACAAGAATATTATTCTCACGGATCTTTCGGAGAATGATGAGGGTACAAAGCAGACAGAAGTCTTTAATGAACCAGTAGTCCAAGATGAAGCTGTCGTCAAGGAGACACCAGCTGAACCAGAACTTGCTGAGCCGTCAACTAAGCGAACGAGGAGGCCGAAAGACTTCGGAGATGACTTCGTCACCTATCATATGGAAGTAGATCCGTTTACCTATGATGAGGCGATGAAGACCAGAGATGCTGTATTCTGGAAGGAGGCGATAGACAACGAGATTGACTCAATCACCTCCAACAACACATGGGTATTGGTTGACCTGCCAGAAGGAGCAAGACCCATCGGATGCAAATGGATCTTCAAGAAGAAGATGAAAGCAGATGGAACCATTGACAAGTTCAAGGCCAGGCTAGTGGCCAAGGGGTTTGCTCAGAAGCAGGGGATCGATTACTTTGACACTTATGCTCCAGTAGCTCGGATGACAACCATCAGATTGTTAATTGCTCTAGCAGCAATACACAAGCTGGTGATACATCAGATGGATGTGAAAACGGCATTCCTTAATGGCGAGCTGACCGAAGAGATCTACATGCAACAACCAGAAGGTTTTGTCGTCAGAGGTCTGGAAGACAAAGTCTGCAAGTTGATGAAGTCTCTGTATGGTTTGAAACAAGCTCCCAAAATGTGGCATGAGAAGTTTGACAAGGTGATAAGGTCAAATGGCTACAGGGTCAGTGAAACAGACAAGTGTGTCTATACGAAGTTTACTGACGGAAGAGGAGTAATCGTATGTCTTTACGTAGACGACATGCTAATCCTAGTTACGGATTTAAGCTACGTCACAGAGACAAAGAAATTCCTCTCGACCAAGTTCAGTATGAAGGACTTGGGGGATGCCGACGTAATCTTGGGGCTCAAGATCATCCGGACAGGCGCTGGAATAGCGCTGTCACAATCTCATTATATTGAGAAGATGCTCACTCGCTACGGGTATCAAGATCTTCCTTTTATTGATACATCGTATCGGAGTGATCAGAAGCTGGAGCCAAATTCGAGGGAAAGCGTCAGACAGTTGGAGTATGCTAGCATCATCGGAAGCTTGATGTACGCTACTACTGCCACAAGGCCTGACATAGCTTTTGCAGTGGAAATGCTGAGTCGGTTCACTAGCAATCCAGGCGTTGAGCACTGGAAAGCTGTGAAGCGTGTTATGAGATATCTCAAGAAAACTCAGACATATACACTTTTTCTACAGCGGAGATCCGTCAGTAGTGGAAGGTTTCAGTGATGCTAGCTGGTGTTCAGATATGGAGAGCGAGTATTCCACAGGTGGATTCGTATTCGCCATGGACGGAGCTGCTATATCGTGGAAGTCGAAGAAGTAGACTATGTTATCTCGCTCCTCCATAGAATCTGAATTCTTTGCATTGGATGCTGCTGCAGATGAAGCAGAGTGGCTTCGGGAGCTCATGTATGATCTTCCGGTGGTTGGGGCTCAGATACCGATAATACCGATATACTGTGACAACCAGGCGGCAGCAGCAGTGGCATCAAATGAACTCTTCAACGGAAAGAAAAGAACTGTGCGGTTGAAGTACAAGGCAATGAACGATCTCATCAAGAGAGGTGTCATTGCAGTGATTGATGTTCGGAGTCAGGAGAACCTGACGGATCCGTTCACCAAGGGCCTCAAGCGCCAGCTGGTCGATGACACAGCTTGTAAAATGGGCTTGAAGGCATTCTGATATTGTGTTATTACATTCCTACCATAAAGTTTTATGCTACTAGTTCAAAGAGAAATCTACTAGGCATCTAGCTTTTGGTTCAAGGGAGGACTATAAACCAGAAGAATATCAGGAATGGTGGGTACTTGTCCTATGTGACATGGAGAGGTTACGGACCTACAACCACTGTTGTCTACTGTTGTTTTTTGTGGAAAACGGATCCTGTGGGAAGGTTGGCTTAAATGCCTTAATGAGTTCTCAGGCAGAGTGAATGCCTGGAGTGCTTTACAGGAAGCACGGTAGAGCAGCACTACAAGGAGTGTAACTCCATGCTACAGTGGGGTGACTCCACCATGAGGTTCCCAGGTAGGGGTAATGCCTCGGCTTTGCAAGCAAAGTCACAGCGGAGTAGCACCGCAAATAGGCAGGTAGCCTAATGCTGTATGATAATCGTAATAAAGAGAGGTAGACATCACTACAAACAGGACGATGTCCTCATGTTACAGTGGCATGACACCACGAAGAGGTACCAGGTAGGATAAAGCCTCGGCTTTGCGAGCCATGTCATAGCGGCGTAACACCGTACGGAAGTGCAAGGCTTCATGCTGGGTAGTTTGGCACTACAAAGAGGCCTGTGACCTCATGCTACAGTAGTATGACACTACGATGAGGTACCCAGGTGGGATAAAGCCTCGGCTTTAAGCCATGTCATAGCGGCGTAGCACCGCAAAGAAGCGCAATGCTTCATGCCATGACTCTTTATAAAGAACTCACCTATAGTGTATGGACAGAGATATCAGGTCGTCTCTTGAGGGTAAACTTGTAGACGCCCAAAAATTATACACTGAAACCAGGCTGGCACAAGGCCTTCAATGTGCAGCCAGAAGCACAGTTGATGTCATTATGTGAGTAGGAAGAATTGCAGTTATGGTACAGAATTCAAGGCTTAGTCCATTCTTGTATCATGCTGTTATTTAACCTATGCGGGAAGATTCAAGTCGTAGCGACATCTCTCCTAATGCATGATGGACAGTCACTATGGGGAACGCTCAACCCATATATTGAGATATGTGGGGGATTGTTGGTGTTTTTGCCTTTGGACTAGAAAAGATAGTCCCACATCGGCTACACCAAATGGTGAGTATCTCAATATAATGCATTGCTTGTGTTGAGGTGTGCACATGAGGTGTAGTGGGGCACAAGTTTGTGCCATGTGGGAGTATTTTCCTAGAAGGAAAAAATGATTAACTCCAACAAGGATGCAAGTTGATTTTTGTTGTACGGACTCGGACTCGGACGCGGACTCCAGGATTGTCTCGTGCATGCACGGGAGTGTTCGGGGGGTAGGCGTGGACTGGCACACTTCTATGCTGATTGTGGGATGATCTAAAATATCAAACTCTATTTTTGAGTATTGGTATTTTAGTCCCACATCGGATAGGAGAAGAGGTAAAGTCTCAACTCCACTCTATAAATAGAGCCCCTTGACCTCCTTTGAAAAATGCACCAAGAAGAGAGTTGAGGGAGTCTGTTAAGTCCAGGAAGCCCGTTCAAGTCTCAAATATTGACTTACGAGCGTTCCAGAAGTTCTTCGTGAACTTGTTGGTTCCTGGAAGCTGTTCGTGCTCGTGTGGGGCGAATAAAGCTTTGAGCAACGGTGGTTCATTCACCCCAGCATCTCATTCTCGCCTGTCATTGCTGCTGTTGCCTTTTACAGTAACTTCTTTTTAGAAGCTCTACTGCCGATAGTTGCTTGTACAAAGTCTCTTTAGATTTTTTGTGTATTACGTAGAATCTTTTTAGATCCTCGTAATTCAGAATCCTCCAGGATCTCTGTTGCACATCTTCTTTAAGGTGCTGCATTTGAAACGTTGTGTGTACAATTGTTTCCGTTTCAGAATTTTCCATCAAAAATTGTGCCTCGGCACTAACAGTTCACTTCCACATCGAACTACAAAGTGTCCCATGTCCCATCGGTGACTTCACAGCTCACATCCGAATTTGTAACCAAACATCCGAAGTCCTGGAACTTTTGCTGAGTTCCGAAAAAAACCTCAGTTCCAACACAGTTCCGGCAACCAAACACACCCTACATACAAATCCAATATTTTAACTGCATTTTACGAGTAAGTTGAGTTAAATTTTCGTTGTTTATGTTGTCTAGGATTTAAGTAGCATGGGAGGGAAAACGAGAGCGTCAAATGTTACTTAATATATGTGTCAATTAGATTTTTTGATGTATAACATTGGAACCTTGTAACAATACTTTTGTTATAATTGTATTTACATTTAACAATACAAATATGGAAATGCCTCCACTACCACAAGATTTGACGAAACAATACCAACTACAAGCAACCGGGGACGTCCCATTTTCTACACTCTTTTATCAAATACATAAAAATGTTACATTCTATGTTGATTTTCTTTTTCATGGTTGGAAAGACCTTACATTTAGTATTGATTTGCTATGAATTTGCAAACATGTTGAAACAATGATGATCCGTTCAAGTGACTGACATGGCTGCCAGCAATCATGGAAAAAGCCAGATAGTGATCAGATCAACCTAGGTCACCTTAAACTCCATTAAAGCTTTATGTTATACCTAGCTACTTGATCCTACTCGAGGATAGTAGAGGGCTATGGAGCGTCTTGGAACCCTTGTTAGCAATTCGGCAAATGGAAAAAATTCAGGACGACAAAAGTACGAGTATAAATCGGCTTGGTACAAATAAAGTACGTTTAAAAGTTCGGTCAAATATTCGAAAAATGAAAATATTAAGATTAGAAACTTCACATTCAACAACAACTACTTCTTTTTCCCTCCATGAGATGAGCCCAGTGCATTGGACCGATGGATAAGAGAACTAAGCTGGCCCAAAAAGCGCTTGGGCGCTCTACACTCCAAGAGAAGAGCAAAAGGTAAAGTACTGACTATAGTCCTCAAAGCAAGAGCAAAATTTGACATACCTTGCTTGAACTTTCATTCACTATCATTCCAGGGCACCCTTTCAGAAAGCATTTCCTAAATGCGAGAGGTTTGACGGATGACCGACTCCATTGCATTTATACAACTAGGTATCCTATCTCTCGGTTATCAAAGAACCAATATACTTCATATGCTTATGTCTCAGCAGATGATCGAGGAGATCGAACGATTAAATACAAGCATCGTGCTGCTAGACGAAGTGGTGGAGTGCCGCACCCTAGATAGCGAGAGTCCAGTAGCCGAAAGCATCACTAGCTTACGCTCTAATCCGAGTAGCGTCTATTCTCGCGAGCCGGGCTCCTGCTGTTACGTCTAGGGCAAGGGTGAGACCTAGGGTAAGAGTCATAACAGTCGTCGATTGGGTGTAACAAGTATGTTGTCAAATTTAGTTAATTAAACAGGTTCCCACCACATTTTATATGCCAATTTTTAAAATTTACATACTGTTTCAAATCTTTCAAAAGTACGCAAGTATTATACATTTCTGAAAGATACTAAAAAAATCGTGTATAATACAAGTATTATTCAGGCAATTGCTAACAATGCTTGGAACATCGACAGAAGCAACGATATGTCGACAGAAGCAACGACAAAGACGAAAATATCAACTACTATGTAAATCTCCTTTTTCAAATTACATGTATCAAAAATAAAATAAATCTTTTTATGATCATGATAATCTCCTTGTCATAGTTAAAGTTCTCTTATTATTAAATTCAATTATTCCCCTAATTTAATTAGACTTCTTTTGAGAATTGAGTTATCAAATATTTTTATTGTTTCTCAGACTTCCAATAAATTATTTCTTAAGTAATTTTTGGGTTAAGTGATTTCTTACCAATAAACCATTTATTATTACTACTAGTACAGTGCACGTTGAAAACAAAAATGTAAAAAAAAGTATAAAATTTACTATAAAAAGTTATCATTCCTAGGGATTGAACTAGCAACCAAGAAAAATACCTCCCACCTTAATCACTTGAGTTAGACTTATTTTGTTATAAATAAATTATACTAAATAGTTAAATATTTTTTTTTAATAATTTAGTTGAGTATTTAGGTAGTTTTTAGTTATTTTTTAATACTTTTACTCCCATTGTAGGCGCTCAAAATATCTGTCTCTTTTAGGCGCCTAATACTCTTAGGCGCCCCATGACTCTTAGGCGCCTAACTCTCTTAGGCGTCCATTGTTTCTTAAGAGTTCTGTTCTCCTAGGCTCCTTATGCATTCAGGTGCCCATCTCTCTGAGGCGCTCTGACCCATTTAGGCGCCTACTGCTACTAGGCACTCAACTTTTCTAGGCGCCTACTTTCTTGGGTGCCTTTATCAAAGTATTCAGTTCCCTGTTGACGTATTAATCTGCCATGCATACTGAACGTGGTGCACTACTCCGAATTTTCTGAAGGACGTGCCCATCACTTGGCCACGACTACACGCCTATTCCGCATAGGCACCACATATCAAAGGCGTCCCTGCTTAAAAATGACGCCCATTGGCTTAGGCGCATATCCAGAAAAAGGCACCTACTTTGGATAATTTTCAGGTGGTTATCTCTTGGCTCTATAAATAGAGCTCTACTCCCCCAACGTACATAGACAAAGAGGAGGGGTATAGTTTGAGCACTCATCACACTTCCATCTTCTGTAATCATCAATTCTCAAGAGCAAGTTCTTCAATCGTTAATCAAAGCCGAAGTTCTGTCGATACTTCTACACGGCCGAGCCATACAGAAGATTCCTCGTTAACAGAAGCTCCGAGGCACAGTGGCAAGCTTTGTAACACCCACTTTTCTAAAATGAGGATAATTTTGAACTTTTGTAAAAGTTTATTATTTAATAATAGGATTTATGATTTATGGGAATTTTTAATTAATATAATACACTTTAAAATTGGTGAATTATAATTTTGATGTGTTAGCTAGTGAACTCTAGAACTGTTGAGCCTAGAGACTAACCATGACCATGGAGACCTAACCATGTGATTAGAATGACTATTTACAACTTTTTAGGCTAAGGGTATTTTGGTCATTTTGTGACTTTTGAATTATTTAGGATTTTGATTAATTGGTAAATTTTAGATTATTTTAATAATATTTAAATTGATGTATTATGATTTTGGTCATTTTTCATATTTTAATATTTTGGAATTTTTTTATATTTTTAATATTTTTAATATTGTTTTTATTGGATTTATTTAGTCGGGTTTGAGTTTCGTCTCGTTTCGACTTGTATTGTGATCTGGGTAGCTTAAACTCTAGATGTGACCCAATATTAAGTTAAGCATGGCTCACAAGACCCAACATTTAAGTTAGTTAATTAAACTAATTTTTATCATGTTGGAATGGTTAAGTTAGAGACTCAAAACTAGATCATTTTGACCCCAAACTTGAACCTAGTCTAGACTTAACCATATGAGACTAGAGAGGGGCAATTAGGACACTTCCCATTAGCCCTAATGGACACTTTATGGCAGCCACCTTTAGGGAAGAATGATTCATTTTATTCATTACAATCTTGCCTCTTTTATTTTCCTTTTGTTCTTTCCTAATTTTAGAGAGCCTTCCATTTGATTTGATCTCCAAATCAAATCATTCCTTCACCAAACCTTCCCTCAATCATTCCCATTCTCCAAGAGAAGGGTGCTACCAAGGATTGGAAGAGGAGTGCAAGGAGGAGTGTCCACTTTGAGGGATCTTCGTATCGGAGCCGTGTCCTAAAGGATTTCATTGGGATTCTACTCCCAATATGTAAAACCCATCATCTAAATCGATTTTCTTTGCATATAAATTAGTTTTGAATCCGTAGGATCCATCCTCATGCATGTGTCCCATTTAGATTCAAATTTGAGGCTATTTGGAGCTCTCTTGAGGATTTTAGATATGTGTCTTGTGTCCTACTTGATAGATCCCAAATTAGGATACCCCATGTGTATGTATGTATGATAATAGTTTAAATAGATATTTAAATTCAGTTTTAGAATGGTGAGAGAGTGGATTGATCTTAGTTAGGATGGTTAGAATGAGTTTTATTTGGATACCTATGTTTGTATCCAAGTATCTTGGCCTATATGTGTTCTTTTGTTCAAAACAACTCAAATTCGTCATAATATTCATCCACGTTTTATTAACCAAAGCAACTTAGAAATGTCATAACTTTTAGCTTAGAACTCCGATTTATCTTTCGTTTTTTTTAAAAGAACCGTATCGAAGTTAGCTTTCAAATATATATTTTAATAAGCCAAATTCTTTCTGTAACTTTCTGTATAATTATTTGAGTGTCAGCTGTACGAAAGACGAACGTGTTTCGGTATTTTTGCGATTTCGGGAGCTGTCGGACACGAAAATATGATCCGTTTGAAGTTTCGGAAAGCTAACACGAAGGGCTACAACATACTTTAATCCTAGAATTTAGTAGAGGACCAATTGGTACAGTATTAATTTTAAGTAGAAGAGTGAATATACGATATATGCATTTTGTGTAACCTATGAGCCTATGTCGTATGGATATTAAATGAATATAGAGTATGTAATACATGATATGTTAGATGAATGAAATGATATATATATGATATATATATATATCCTCTTTACATTAATGTATATATATGGTTGAATGCAAGCATGTAGGAATGTAATTAATATAATGTATGTAAGCAATGCATAAATGCATGAATGAAAGAATGATATACAATGTATGCATGAAAATATATAATGAATGCTAGATATGAATGCAAGGTATACATGTAATGATAGATATGAATGCATAATATATAAATAATATAATACAATATACAATGATAGCATGTATGGTAATGTAGAATATATGATGCAAGCATGTATATGTCCACTGTTTTTCCTTTTTCTTACATTTTCCTTCCCTTCCCTTTCCTTTTCAGTTTTTTTCCTCTTCTATTTTTACATGTTGTATACAATGTATATAATGTACAGATGCATGTAAGTATGTAATATGCATGAATGACATGTATGTAATAAAAATAAGTATATGTATGCAACTTAATGATATGTGAATGGATATAATACCTGAACTGAAATATGCATGCATATGGGATATGAATGAATGTATAAATGCATGAATGAATGTCATATATGAATGAATGAATCAATCAAAGGTATAAGTAAAATATAATGCATTGTAATGAATGTTAACATATATAATGTATAAAAGTATGTATGTAAATGTACATGAATGTATATATCTATGTAACTATGTAAATATGCATGATGTAACATATGCCTATATATATAAATATGTATGTAATGTGGATATGCATGTATGTATGAAGGTATGTATTTATATATATTATCTATTTTATATTATGCATTATTGTGGTTCACATTGTCTTGTGATGGTATGTGAGTGCTAGCCTAGGCTTGGTTAGGCCTAGTGAGACTTATTAGACTTGTTTGGGCTAGGACTTGACCTAGTTGACTTAGTTTGACTTCTAGGGTTGACCAGAGTTGACCAAGAGTTGACTTTTGCCTAGATTGACCTAGATTCATGTAGAATGCATTGAATTGCATCTTGTTATCATTTTAGACTTATGGTGACTTGTACTGTTCTATAGGAGACAAACACCACTCCTCGGACAGTAGATACTCTTCAGATACTCAGGATATAGGCGAGTACATTCTCTGATCATTTCATATCATGTTTAGAATTATTCTCCTGCTTTAAATTACTTTACTTGATACTGTCACATTGGTCACACGGCTTAGTACTATATGGATCCCTTCTTGAGATGTTATCCCCTCAGGGAGCATCGGATACTACATGTTTTATGCGTTTTACTTACATGGTGTATCACTATGCTTCATGGTTCATTGATCACTTGTGAAATGTACTCTCATGATCACAGAGTCTTCCTTGAATCACCCATTTATGGGCATTCCTAGAATCACCCATTTTTGGCCCTGCCATGTATCACCCCTTGTGGGCTATTGCATGGATCATAACATAACCTGGCTGGATCCTTGTGTATTGATTGGGGGTATGGGGGAGTAGAAGTAGACATGTGAATAATATCCAAGTAGTATCTCATCTGATCACCTCCGTAGTGTCTCATCAGAATCTTCTATGCCATTCACATGTTTATATTGTACTCTGACTCACTAGTCACTGTTAGTTCTCTACTTATAGTAGATATTTCTATTACAGTTCTCTCTCAGTTTACATTCTATACTTTTTTCAGTTCCTGTATCTTACTTTACTGCATGATTATATTTTCTAACCTGCTATGATCTGTTGAGATGTATTATGCTCGCTCCTGTCCTGACTGGACCTGTTAAAAATATTACAGAGGACGAGGAGGAGGCCTGTGTGGATACCTTCTACGGGACAGCTCTAGATGACACCAGTGATCCGAATTTCTAGCCGGATCCATTAGCTATAGAGACTGAGGCTCCCTAGTCTAGGTTTTACTATTACTGTCATTTGAGATCTGGATTGTATATATTCTTTCATATTCAGTAGTTGAGACTTGTATTTCTGGATGTTGCTGAGATGTTATCTTAGACACTTTCTTCTGATCTTCGGTATTTCATTTGAGTTCTATGTCATATCGTGCTTCTTCTTCCTTAGTTGTGATTGAGTTTACATTCTGCTATGTCACCCCCATTCGGAGAGTATAAACTGCTTTGCCTTATACTGTTAGATGCATTGAGACCTAGGACAGCGTTCTACCGCTGACACTGCGGCCTAGGCTGGACGTACCCACATCTCGTGCCCTTACTCTAGGGTGCGGGTCGTGACAAGCCTGCTTCCATCCAAAATCGCCTCGTCAAAGGGACAAAGCGGTCGTAAATCAGACCGGACTCATACAGTTGTACTTCTCCAGAATTTATTGTACTCGTGTACGATTCTTTAAAGTTTGTAATAAAAATACTTTTTGTTTTTTGCAAATAAAATGGCAACTCTGCTGGGGACGACCTTCTCCTTCAACGAGAAGGTGACAACTCAAGGCGATTCATCATCGATTGGCTCTAAGAAAGGAACGTTGGTCGTTAAATTTTGACCAAACAATGTTAAAAAAGATGCTAAGTGCTCTTGGTGCTAAGCGCGCCACTGTTTATACAAACAGGGCGCGTACAGATACTGTGACCAAAGCTAGGCGCACTGTACAAGTGCAGAACCACTCTCTGAAGAGGCACCTCAAATGGGTGCCTAAGCCTGCTGGTGCACCACAAGGAGATAGACGCCCACTTGAGGGCGCCCATTCTCTCAAGACCACTGATCCCACCTCTGCTGTGATGCCCAAATCTTCGGGCGCATCATCTGGAGATAGGCGCCCGCTTAAGGGCGTCCATTCTCTCAAATCTGCCTCTGCAGTGATGCCTAAATCTATGGATGCATCATCTGGAGATAGGCACCCGCTTGAGGGCATCCATTCTCTCAAATCTACCATCCCTAGTTCTTCTGTGGAAGATACGCCACAAAGAGATAGGCGCCCACTTGATGGCGCCCATTCTCTTCCATCTATTTTGCCAAACCCTGAATCTTTTAGCAAAGGCACTATGGCTGCTCAAAGGTGCCGTATCAGACATACTGAGAGATTGTGCGCACAACAAAAGAGGATACTTCCTACCCCTCACATGCGCATAAGTTGTTGTGCACGAGAAAAACTCCAAGTACAACAGACTGAAATGATGGTTGATACTGATATACGCACCCATCTTAACAGGCGCCAAGCCCAACTTAACCAGAATGTGCGCCCCATTGCTGAACAAGCAATGGCACCTATAAGTTCTGGGCGCCCAAAATTCTTCTCTGCCAATGTGAATCCTGTTCAAAGGGTGACACCTACTACTTCAAAGCGCCCAAGGATGAGTGCTAAAATTCCCCTCACTTATGCTGCTGAATTAGGCGCTTCCTTATACCTTCAAGGAATCAACAAGGCCTGGAACAGGCCACATCTTCCCTCTTCTTCTACTAAGAAAATTGACCTCTGTGATCTAATTTCTCAAAATTGGAAGGCCGTATCCCCATCTCCACCAATAGTGCATCATTGCAGCTCATATGAGATTACAATCAGGTGCTGTTGTAAAGTAGCCAAACGGTCAGTTTTTGATCATCTTACTTTGATCCATCCTGTTGAGGTATCTTCGAAAGATGAGTCAGTATATGCCTCTGTTAACATGAAAACTCATCGCTCTCACGAGGCTGGGGGTAGCCCAAGACGTACTTCGTCTCAGACCCGTACTCATAGAACCCCGGTTCGTATTCATCGCACATTTGATGGGGTCTATCGACACATCAGATCAAGGAGTCGAGCTATAATCGGTCAAAGGAATCTTTCCTTTTTTTTTTATCCTGGGGGTAGCTCTTTATACGATTTTGACGCCGCCAGCGAGAGTTCTGAGCAGACTATCTCTTCTTTAATAGCCAGAGAGGTGACTACGTACGCCATCATAAAAGATCATGATGCTTCCAGTTCTGCTAGCCAGGAGCAACGAATCGCCGTACTAGAAGATAAATTGAAAACGATAGCCGAAATTGTGGCAAGCATGCACACCATAATTGTGGCTCAACACACGGTTCCATCGGTTGTGAATATAACCCAAGAACCTATATCGGCATCTGCTCCTGTCAATGTTAGTATGGGGGTACAGTCTCCTCATATCGCCTCCATACTAGTACAAGTTACTCCAAGTCAGTCTAGGGCTAGTACTTATCATGCAGTCCCTCCTCCTAACACAGCCAATTAATCCACTAATCCGCAACTGTCGGAAGACACTAACGAGGCTGTAAAACTCTTGCTTTTTCAATTCGAAGCCTTCAAGCAAAAAGATGGCATGTAGAAGCCGGGTATCAAATAACCATACCCTATTGAGTGAAAAGAGGTGCAGTTTCCACCCAAGTATAAGCCTCCTACTATAATATTGTTTGATGGCAGTACATCTCCGAATCAATATCTCGATCACTTTGAGATAATAACCGACCAGCTTCAACCTAATGATGCTCTCCTCACAAGAGTCTTGGTGGGTGTTTGAAAGGAGTAGCCTACGACTGGTATCGCAGCCTGCCAGACGGATGTATTACTTCTTTTGTAATTTTAAAATAGATGTTCTTAGAGCGCTTCTACGAAGGAACAAATGACATGACTATGTCGACTTTGATCAAGATCAAGTAAAGGCCCAACGAAACCGTAGATTGTTTCATTGAGCGTTACCGTCGCAAAGCACTCAAAATGCCTTTGGGAACTCCGGATGCATTAACTATAGATACATGCAAATCAAACTTGTTACCTATAGTTAGCATGTGGACGGGTTCCACTTAATTTCAAGATTGGCCTTCCTTCATAATAAGCGCCAGAGCAGCTGAGGAAAGTGCTGAACATTTCAAACAGTTAGGCATCCAGATGCCTAATCTCGACAAAGATGAACAACAAACAACCAGTAGCAGAGGCCGCCAGAACAACTGCAAAGGCAAAAAGATTTTGGCTATCAATCTTAAAGGCAAAGAAGCTCTGGCCGTCAACATAAGTCAGCCAACGCCTACCCCAACAATACCACCACCGAGGGCACCACGTCCGAAAGAAGAATATTCTTTCGATGAGGATGATATCATGAGCATCTTCGATTGCCTAATCCAAAGCAATAAACTTCAGCTGCCGGATGCAAAATGGCCAGAGGAAGTCGGTAAGACTGACCATCCGACACGTGCATGCTACGTGCTCAAAGGAAAGATCCAAGAGATGGTCAAGTCTGGCACAATCACTCTTCAGCAGGACGAAAAGATTGTGACGGCTAACGTCGTCTCTCTACAATTTGGCAATTTTTTGGCTCAATTTATACAAGATGTTATTGTCCCTATTTTGAGAACTACTATGGAGATTGTAAATCACCCACCTGCATGAACTGATGGTCTGGTTCCTCTTTCTACTAAGAAAGGGTAAATTATGTGGATCCATCCAGACTTGGTGTCGGACTTTGAAGCACCATCTTCTACCACAAAGTCCAAGAAAGCAACCAAGTACAAGTAATGTCATGTGATTTCATTGGGTGAACATTGCCTTTCACTCTTAACTGCTACCTTCATCTCGGCGACAGATTCTTTTTCTTCTTTCCTCCCCTTCTGAGATAGCACTGTCAAAGCCAGAAGCCAAATATCAACCGGCTTTCCATCTGTATAGTCCACAGTCTCGTGAACTAATGACAAAGATGGGATATGACTTACAAAAGGCCCTCGGCTTAAATAATAGAAAGGGATATCTAGTACCCTTTTCTCTCTGTCTTCCACATAACCAATCTCGTGTCGGCTTAGGTTTTTGGACGAACTCTTTATCCTCCTAGAAGAAACGTTCTAAAACCAAAATTCGTACAAAGAATTGTAACATGCTGTCCTTCGAACCTATCTCCGAACAAGAAGCTTTAACCGGTACCAGGTCTGGAAGAATCTACTTGCGAGATTATTCAGAAGGTCAAGAGAACTCTGCTCCAATTTCGGAGGCTATTCCAGCATCATCTTCTTTCCCTGTTGCGAATGTTCCGTCCGCTTCATCACCTTCAGTGGAACAGACTCTTCCCAAACCAATAGCAGCAGACAAGAAAAAACAGCCAGTCCACGTTGATAAGGTATTGAAGAAGACTCCATCCATTGGGCTGGAGAAGCCATATAACTTTGATATATTGGCTCAACTAGCTAATACTCCAGCAAGACTGTTAATCTTTGAACTCTTACGTCTTTCAAAGGAAACTCGAGAAACATTGAGTGAAGTTTTGATACAAGCTGATACTTGTCTGACACTCCTTAAAAATCTGAAAGAAGAACCTGTCACATGTTTGCATTGTCATAGCGTATTAGAGCTGATGCCCAATATCACCTTTACTTAAGATGACATGCTGTTAGAAGACAATCGTCATGATCATCCTCTCTATTTCACAGGATATGTCGATACAATGAAGGTTGATCGCATCTTGATCGACCCAGGGTCTGCACTCAGTATCATGCCAAAGACTCTACTGGATGCTTTGAAGATCCCAGTACACAATTTGTCCACAACTATCACGACAATCCTGGGATTTAATTCCGGCAGAAGCGAACCTTTAGGAAAGATTCGCCTGAAACTTCAAATAGGTAATCTTCGTACAAAGATGACCTTCTACGTGATTGATAATCATGGCTCCTCCAATGCTATGCTCGAAAGACCATTCTTGTACGAGCATAACATTGTACCATCCACTCTCCACCAATGCTTTAAGTACGTGGATGTCAATGGTGAAGTCCATAAGGAAGTGGCAGATCTAAACCCTTTCAAAGGCGTCGAAGCATACTGTAATGATTCTCGGATGTATAAGAAAGAATTTATGAAAGTGGTGCTGGCCATGGACACCGATGAAGATCAGAAGGACACCTCAAAAGACGTCCTGGTGATTCCAGTTAAAAGACGTACTTCTTGTCCTCGTTCTTTCCAGACTTTAACCATTCATCTTCCCTCTCATAAAAAGCAGCCTCCTACTGGAAAGACGAAACAAAGAGACCTCACCTCTTCTGAGCCACTTGTTATTGACCTTCGTCGTAACAAATCTCCTCCTCCTCGTTCTTCTTCTCCTCATCTTGTTATCAATCTGACTAAGCCTTATAAGGCTAAAAGTCATATTGTAAATGATGATATACAGATCAATAAAGTAGCATCTCTTTTGTAGTATACTGATGTCTGTTACTATACTCGATGTTATTTGGATATACTAGATAATTTTAAACCACTTACAATAGGAGTAGTTCAACCTCTTCAAAGTGAAGTATCGCTTGAACCGGTGCAAGATTCCTTTTTCTTAGTTCCTTTCAGAAAGAGGGGGGAAACTCCTATATTTTTTAGTAAAGGAATAGAACAAGAAACCATGCTCGACAGTAAGGATGAAAAAGACGATAATGGACGACTACAACTACGTCGTTATAATCGATAATCTAAAGAAATCATTCGAAAGATGGGCTATGATTTTAAAACTGGTCTTAATGGCGATAGAGGAAGACGAACTCCCATTCGTACCCCTGCTCCGAAAGGAAAATCATTGCCATATTATAGCAGAATAAAGCATGGGTTGGGTTATACTTCATCGATTGTAACTCCAGAGGCCTCTGAGTCTAACAGTGAAGAATGGTCTAATTCTTCTGACTCCATATCGTGGGACTCTGACACTAGTGTCGGACATGTCCATCGAGTGATACTATCTTCTAATACGGTGTCTTCCAAGTTCTCGAAAGATGACGAGGATGCCTTTGAGGAAGCTCCTGTAGTAGATCCTTGGGCACAAAGGATAGACACTCAGTGGAAACTTTGTTCGAACAACGAGAACCACCTACAGAAGATCAATTAATTCAGGTCGATGTTGGAGAAGAAGGTTCGCCCAGGCCAATCTTCATCAGCAAAAGCCTTCCAAAGGTGTATAAACATGAACTAATTCAGCTTATTCGAGAATATATTGATGTCTTCGCTTGGAGTTATGAAGATATACCAGGATTGGATCCTCATATTGCTACCCACAGGCTCAACATCTTACCCAATACAAAGTCGGCCAAACAACAACAATGTCGATTTCGATCTAACATGATGGATGCCATAGAAATTGAAGTCAAGAAGCTTATCTCTTGTGGTTTTGTCAGAGAAGAACAACATCCTGACTGGGTGGCTAATATTATCCCAGTTATGAAGAAAATGGGGAAGGTCAGAGTCTGCATTGACTTTAGAGACCTTAACGATGCTTGTTCCAAATATGAGTTTTCTCTTCCGATAACTGATGTCATGATCGACAATACTTGCGAATTTGAACGAATGTCTTTTATGGATGGATTCTCAGGATACAATCAAATTAAGATGCATCCAGAAGATGAGAAACATACATCTTTCCGTACTCCTTTAGGAGTCTATTGCTACACTGTTATGCCATTCGGTCTTAAAAATACAGATACAACTTATCAGCGAGCTATAAGTACTATCTTTCGTGATCATTTATGGAAGACATTTGAATGTTATGTCGATGATATTGCTGTCAAAAGTTGTCTAAAGGAAGACCACATCCAAGACTTAAGAACTATCTTCGATCTAATGTGCCAACATCAACTCAAGATGAATCCCACCAAGTCATTCCTGGGAGTCTCTAGTGGCAAATTTCTCGGATTCATCATTACCTCTAAAGGTATACACGTTGATCCCGAGAAGATCAAAGCCATTCAAGAGATGCGTCCTCTATACAATCTAAAAGAGCTACAAAGATTCCAGGGTCGGCTTGCCTATATCAGGAGATTCATTTTAAATCTGTCTAGATGCTGCAGACCGTTCACTCAACTCATGAAGAAAGGTGTATCTTTTATTTGGACTGAAGAATACCAGCAAGCATTTGAAGACATAAAGCAGTACTTGATGAACCCTCCAGTTCTAGT
Organism: Iris pallida; assembly: GCA_029216955.1. Taxonomy (NCBI): domain Eukaryota; kingdom Viridiplantae; phylum Streptophyta; class Magnoliopsida; order Asparagales; family Iridaceae; genus Iris; species Iris pallida. The sequence continues at coordinate 1,478,407 of JANAVB010028620.1, forward strand.
GCCTCCAGTCTCAGGAATACCCATCCTGATGTATGTTCGAGCAATGGATCATTCATTGGGTGCGTTAATAGCCCAGAAGAATAAAGAGGGTCATGAGCAGGCTATCTATTATCTCAGCCGTACGATGATTGGAGCTGAACATCGTTATAGTCCGATAGAAAAAGAATGTTTAGTCTTGATGTTTGCTGTTCAAAAGACAAAACATTATATCATAGGCCAAACCATTCATGTCATCTCCCGAGTCAACCCTCTCCGAGTTTTGATGAGGAAGCCCAGTTCGCTCAATTCCAGGCTCGCTACATGGGCCATATTATTAGCACAATATGATATGGTGTATGTTCCCCAAAAGTCTGTCAAGGGTCAAGCCCTCGCTGACTTCCTAGCGGCTCATCCAATTCCTGAGACACCTAAACTCTGTGATGAAATTCCTGACGAAATCATGGAATCAAACATGATTTCTGAAGAATTTTCTACTTGGCGTCTATTCTTTGGTAAAGCATCCAGAATCGGACCCAAAGGCACCATCGTCACCGGAGTCGGAATTGTCCTCGTATCACCCGATAGATTGGCTATTCTAAGAGCTTATTCTCTGAACGAATCATGCTCCAACAATGTGGCAGAGTACAATGCTTTTCTCATTGGTCTCTAACTAGTTAAACAGATGGATATTGAATATCTTTAGGTTTACGGAGACTCTAAACAGATCGTCAATCAGGTCAGAGGAGCGTATGAAGTTCGACATCAGGATCTTATCCCATATCATGAGACAGCAGTTAGAATAGCTACATCATTCAAAGGCTTCTTTATTGAGCATGTACGGCGAGCATGCAATACAGAAGCTGATGTACTAGCTAATCTTGCTGCAGTATTAGCAATTCCAGTCGAAAGACAGCAGATGGTTGTTGTCACTAACAGAGAATTATTTTGCATCGAGAATAATTCCAACATTGAATTCAACAGAAATCAATGCCATCAGTGAAGACTGGAGAGCTCCTTTCATTGACTTTATGGTACACGATATCTTACCTGAAGATCCTAAAGAGGCCACAACTAACCGTCGACGATCGCTCCGATTCTATTACAATTATATCACCAAGACTCTCTATCGACGAACGTTTGATGGTCTACTAATACATTGTCTGGTGGGAGATGAAGCAAAACAAATACTATGTGAGGCTCACGATGGTGTTTGTGGAGCACATCAGCCCGGTCCTAAGCTACAGGATCGTATTCGACGTATGGGCTACTACTGGTCCACTATGTTATCAGATGCCATTGAATATGCAAGAAAATATCGAGCTTTTCAAATCCATGCAGACTTCATTCATCAACCATCAAAATTTCTCCATTCGATTGTCACATTATGGACCTTTGAAGGTTGGGGCATGGATGTCATTGGTCCCACTAACCCACCATCATCTAGAGAACATCGGTTTATACTGGCTATAATCGATTACTTCTTGAAGTGGGCTGAAGCTATACCTTTGGCCGAAGTTAAGACCAACAGCGTCATCAACTTCATCAAACATCATGTAATATACAGATTCGGTGTCCTTCGGCGAATCATTCATGATAATGGACCACAGTTCATCAGCCAGAAGTTTACTCGGTTCTGCGACGACAACATGATCGACAATGTAACTTCCACGGCCTATAATTTTGCAGCTAATGGCTTGGCTGAGGCATTCAACAAGATCATCATTAAACTTCTCAAAAAGTTCATTTATATTAACAATTGTAACTGGAGTGAGAAGCTCGGAGAACGTCTATGGGCTTATCGCACTTCCGTGCGCAATCCTACCGGTTGTACACCCTTTTCCTTGGTGTATGGGTGTAAAGCTGTATTACCATTGGAAATTTAAATTCCATCCCTGAGAATTATAATTGCCAATGAACTCACGACCGAGAACAATGATCTTTTTCGGCTTCAGGAGCTTGAAGCGCTGGACGAGAAACGGTTACTAGCTCAACAGCATATTGAGCTATGTCAAGTCCGTATCTCCAAAGCTTTCAACCGAAATGTCAAAGTACGAGCATTCCAAAAAGGCGAATTAGTCCTTACTGTCAGACGTCCGATGACTATGACACATATGAGCAAGGGCAAATTCAAAGCAAAGTGGAAAGGTCCCTATGTTGTAAGCAAAGTTTTCTCAAACGGAGCTTATCAATTGACCTGGATGGACGGTCGAGTGGCTATGATGCCCATCAATGGCAAATTTCTTAAGAAATACTATATTTGAAAAATGTATGAGATATCAATATTGTACATGATTCAAATCTTTGAATTATTATCTTTATTTAGTTTTCTGTAAATAAAACCATAGATAATAATTTCTTAAAATCGGTGTTTGTCATGTCTTTATCATATCTGAACAGATCCGGTTTCTTGCAATATGTTTTGTCCACTTACCTCTGAACATATTCTCATATCTTGTTCTTGAGCCTCAATGGATCAAGAATCATCTATGAATAAAGAATCACGTCCACTAAATTCTATCATTCATCCATATCTATTTGTCACGTATATATATACCTCTGGCAAAATAGTCACAACAAAGACAATATCATCATTATCTGTTATGTCCTTACTACCTCTAAACAGATATGATAGTTGATGTTGTTCTTCAAAAGAATGTATTATGTGTATATTAATACCAAATGCATTCTCAGAACAAAACAAAATAGTGTTTATTCATAAATCCATGGAATTTATAAGTTCATTGCATTTTATGGGATAAACAAAAAGAGGAAAAAAGCAAAAGAAAGATAAAAGGCATCATTATGGGGTACTAAGGGCCAGGATGCGTGCCTTCAGTTCTGCAATATATTTCTCTCGATTATCCTGGCCAGCAATAATGTTCTCTGTCGCCGCAGTCCTTCTCTCCTATTTTGACATGAACCTCAGAATAGGGGCACATCGATGCACCTCGGCTTCTCGAGATACGTTCAAAGCTTGCAACTGCTGCTCCAGTTCCCTCAGCTTCTGACATTTTTCTTCCAAATGCGTCTCATAATCAGCTCGTTTGGCTATAAGGGACTCCAGCTCTGTACGAAGCCTATCTTCATCTTTCTTCAAAGCAATCACTAGGTCATCGTCAAAGATAATTGCTATCCAAGTTGGCTCCTTTAACTGAGTCAACTGACTCTTTTCTGCGGCCATATCCTCTAGTTTTTGTTGGAAAAAGCATTGGTTTGAATAACTTCATGGGTTAGGCGCCGATACTCGACTGCCACAAGGGAGTCAAAATCACCCTTCTTCAAAGCTTGAAGAGTAGTGATGGGCTATTGTAAGCTAGCAACTAACCGATTTAAGGCGTCTGCTCTTGCGTTGTTGCATGTCTCGTGGATGGCATTATCAAAGCTGAAGCTGTGTTCCGCAGAGCAATAAAAGATAAATTTGTTGCTATGGCTACTCTTACTAAGCTTTGCAGGCAAGTATAGAAAGATACTACAAGCCCATCTGACACCCCACATACCAGGTCACGGCCATCTGGAGTGGCAGCTATATATTTAAAGCCAACTCCTACAGGAGCTGCAACGTTCGAAACTCTAAGAGCGACGGTTGAAGGAGATAGAATTAGAGGCTGTAGGAGCATTCTCATAGAGGGTAAAACAAGATCAGTGGAGGCAGCTGAAGTAGGTCTAATCTTGCCGCTTCCCGCATCTGAGCCACCAGAGATGAAGCGAATGTCTCCATCATCCCCAGTCTCAACTTGTCCACCATGTCGTTCTGAGACGAAAATCTCTTGAACTGGTTTATCGACCATGGGAGGTTCTTCTTCATCAGAAACCTCGATGTCGACTGTAACGCCCTAGTCCCAAAATACTTAGGACTAGGTACGTATCCATGCCAGCTGTATACATACGAAGTATGCTCCAATATATGGAATCCTCGTATGTATACATAAGATATAAATACAGTAAAACCAAGGCTAACTAATCTCATCCATAAAATAAAAGAATAAAAGATGTCATATAATCAACTATAAATTGTCATTGTACATGTAGTTGGGCGGAGACAAATCCACTACCAACTATGAAAAGAAATACATAACAAAAGAAAGTTTGGTGAGCGAAGCGAAGACGATCAAAGTACAATCATCCTCGAAGAATAGCGATGATCATAGCCACGGCTAGAACACCTGCAATATCACAGAAGCACACACCTGGAGAGATAACCAGGTCCTCAGAGGGATTTAACAAGATACAAGAAGAACATGCCATAAATACTGAATACAAAATATGCCACAAAGAAAATAAGAGACAAGACAACAATAAGGTAATCTAACCATACTACTGTGTTCATACAGTTAAGAACAAACCTCCAACGTATGGGCATCTGGCTCAGGAGCAGTAATCTCAGGTATAGTCCCATCAGGATACCAGGGACCTCAAAGCATAACATTCCTCGAATATCAGAGGCCAGCAGGATCAGTAATAGGAAAGTGCATAAAGGACCCATACGTTAAGGAACTGTTCTTCCCACCCAATGCCTAACTGTAACGCCCCAGTCCCAAAATACTTGGGACTAGATACTTATCATGCCACAAAAAAATAAATAACAAGACAACAATAAGGTAATCTAACCATACTACTGTATTCATGTAGTTAAGAACAAACCTCCAACGCATGGGCATCTGGCTCAGGAGCAGTAATCTCAGGTATGGTCCTATCAGGATACCAGGGACCTCAAAGCATAACATTCCTCGAATGTTAGAGGCCAGCAGGATCAGTAATATAAAAGTGCATAAAGGACCCATACGTTAAGGAACTGTTCTTCCCACCCAATGTCTAACAGAGTCACATCCATGTCTCATATACCTCTACTAACTGCTAAGTCTCCTAACATGCCTCTATTAGCAGTTAGCCCTAACGCATGCACATGGGGGATCAGCCCATATGCAATGACCCCTACATGCTACTCGTCTGACACATTTTCGTGGTACAACTGTGTCGAGGCATATGCAATATACTACAAATGGTAGTCCCTTAACTCTAGGTTCATATGCAATCAAAGGATAGTAACAAAGTAACTAATAATCACTGAGCATGTAGTAAATCAAGAACTGTAATAACTAGAAATAATAAACAGTGATATGTAATAAAATGTAGACTGAATGTAAACAGTATAATGGCAAGGTATCTTGCCTGGTAGGACGCCTGGTGTGCTGCGATGATCAAAGTGGCACGAACTGCGACTTCGGTGCAACAACTATGCAAGATTACCTCTGATGGTGGCACAGACAGTTCTATTGGGTCCAGAAGGGTCAAATTAGTTAGGGTGGACATAAGAAAGTACAGAATTGGTGAGGAAACGAAAATAATGGGGCTGGTCATGGACTGAACGATAATCGAAGGAATTTGATCAAATAATACGAATTAAAAATTTATTTATAACCTTGAAAACTGTATTTTATTACCAAAACATTTTAGATAACTACGTACTTGAAAATCAATATATATATATATATATATATATATATATATATATATATATATATATATATATATATATTAAGCTAAAACTCTAATTTTGTCAAAATAATATTTTAGTAGGATACTATATAAAGATATGTTGTTAGGTAAACACTTAAAATCAAAATCGATTTAGGCAAAAATTCTAAGTTTTTGTAAAGACCAATTTAGATAGCAAACTATATCTCACAAATGAAAATATTTAGATAAAACATTTTTTTAAAAAATAAAAATATATATAATACTTTCAAGCAACTAAAATTTTAATTAGATAAAATACTACGATCACAAAATTAATAATAATATTAGGCTTTGGAAATCTAGTTTGAAATTACCTATAATGTTAAGTCCCAATAACTTATTTTTGTTACGAAATAGTTTAAAAATACAATTCTATTTATTTATATTGGTATTTACTAAAAGTAGTACAAATACTTATAATATAAATATGTACATAGTATTAATGCTATGAATAACTATCACTTTTGTTCTCAGTGCAAGGAAACCAACAACACACATAACAAAAAAACAAACAACAGAACCCAAACAAAAATAAAAATATAATTAATTATAAAGTAAACTGCAGAGAAGAAAAGAAAGATGGGAAAGAAGGGAGAGGAGAGAGAGGGAAATGAAAAGGAATAAAAAATGAAAGTAATATAATAAAAAGAATAAATCCAAAAATTATACAGCTGTGTTCCTTTCTCTTCAAGAGAAGAAATAGGAACAAGGAGGGGGTCAGGGAGAGATTATAGAGTGAGTGAGCGGTGAAAAGTCGGTGAGGGAGAGAGAAGGACGCGGGGAAAAGAAGTCGAGGGTGAGAGAAAGGGGCGGAGCGGAGGTGCTGGGAGGCGGCGCTCGCGGTGAGGGTTGCAGGCGATGGGGTTTCACGCGGTGGGACGGAGCTCACTTGTCGCGAGCGGAGGAGGGAGTCTCGCCGGGGCGGTCGCTGCTGGCCAGGCGGGTGGCGACGGCGAGGAGTTCGGGGCTGGACAGATCCGGTGGCGGATGCAGGCGGAGCTTCCGGCGATGGTGAGGGTGTGCGGCCAGGGAGAAGGAAGAGTGGGTGGAGGTTTACGCAGGGCGACGGCCAGCTCGCGGAGAGACGGTGCTGGGAGAGCTCGACGCTGCACCGGAAGAGGAACTCGCGGTGGCTGCCGGCGGCGAGAAGTCGGAGGTGAGTGGTATAGGCGGTGGTCATATTTATTTGGGTTTTCTTTTTGGAGGATTTGGCTGGGTTTTTGGTGGTGGCGCCGGCGATGGCCGTGGTGGCGGAGGCGGTTCCGGCTATGGCTGGTGGTGCGTTACGGTGGTCGGGTGTGCGGTGTATTGGCAGCCGCGTGTGGCGTTGCTACGGAGGAGACGTGGTCGGTGCTGGTAATCATTGACGGGTTGGGTTTTCGATGTGTGACTGATGGTGAAGGTGGCGGTTGGTGGCAGAACGGAGGCCCGGGGTTTTTCGACGGGTGGCCGAGGTGGTGGTGTGAAGTTGGGATGAGGGTGGTGGTTTTGATGGTCCTGGTTATGGTGTTGGTGATGTCCATGGAGAAGGCGATGGGAAGATGACGGTGGTTTTCGGCGGAGACGGAGGGGACATGGCTGGTTTTGGCGTGAACAGGAGAAGGCCGATGTGGTCGGCAAAAGGGGTTGGCCGACCAGGAGGTGGTCGATGGCCAAAATTATTGTAGCAAGGCTGATTTAGGATTAGGGTTAGGGTTTTGGAGATCGGAATTAGCGATTGTTATTGTGTCGGGGTTGGAGGATTAAGTGTCCGTGTGTGGACACGAAGATGGTGGCAATGTAATTGTAATAGAGGAAAATAGTAGAAAAGATGGAGACACAGACACGATGCACATATTTTTGGTTGTGGTAGAAATTATAAAAAAATAATGTGGATGAGTACCTCTCCTTATATAGGAGGTGAAAATTTCCAGTTGGATAAGGATTATGATTTATTTAAACCCAATTAGATAATTCAATTATTAAATTTAAATCCATAAAATCAAATCTAAATTCAAATTCAATCCAAATCTAAATAGATTTTATACGTAAAATTTAGCTAAATTAAATAATTGAATCTTAATTTAAATTAAGATAACTAATTAAATATTAAATCAACAAACTTTCAAATTATCTCTTATAAATAATAAAATAATCAATATTAAATAATTTCTAAATTGTAATAAATATTTAGATATTAATAGAAAATATCTTTAAAATACCTTTTTAATAATTAAGATAAATAATAAAATAATTTTAAAAATTTCAAATATATACATGAATTAAATTTTATGTATGTCGTATGCGACTAGCACAAAATATTTATGTATATATTATTTTCAAAATTATCATAAATAAATAAATAAAATTTGCCACTAGTGCGACGAAATTTATATACCTTCAAGCAAAATAAACAAGTTAACTATATTATATTGAAATAAAATATATGTTGCTATATTTTGATAACCATTATTTATTAATAATAACTGTTATAAGTGAAAGGCTTTTATAATTAAAAATAACAAAACTTATATTATTTTGAAACTATAAAAATAAAAATATTTTTGTAAAAATATGTACGGTCGCACATATTCGCACCCGTCGAGCAATTTTGAAAAACGAAATTTTGCGCACGACGTACAATGCAACTACGCGACGTATAAATATAAAATAATAATCAGTACCAAATTTATAAAAAATAATAGAAATTTAGGAGTTTTACATCCTATCCAACTTAAAAGAATTTCGTCCTCGAAATTAAGAATTAGTATGGGGTGAGAAGACACAAGGGGGGTATCGATGGGGAACAATCAATTACAATGTTCAACAAAATCATGCTGTAAGGAATCATGATCTAGATCATAGAAAATAATACGGGTATGGCCGCGGATAATGAATGAGGGTCATGGGTTTAAAACAACAATTAAAAGTTAAGGGTTAAAGTTAGTCATGATAACATGGAAAGGAGTAATATAGTATCAAGAGAATAAATGAAAGTCCTAAAAGTTATGTTTTGAAAGTAGGTTGAGGGCATGAATTAAGAGAGAGGATTAGGTTCACCTCTAAATTAAGCGATTAGAGGGTCATGGTAGTAAATATAGGGCCGAGAAAGAGGACGAGGAGTTTAGGAGGAAGACATAGCAACCGTGAGTGGTGATGGTCACAATTGGTAGGATAGCTAGAGGAAATCCAAGTATAAGTGCCTTTGTCCTTCCAAAATTGGTAAAGCTGAAAGCGATATAAGGAGTTCAATGACGACATCATCAATTACGAATACGTGGTTCAAAGGCTGCCGTATAAATTTTAAAGGAATTGTCAAGGCAGTCATGGATGGGATTCTAAAGGCGAAGTTTAATTATGTTCCATCCACGTAGAATAATAGACAAAAGCAAACCAAAGTGCACTTGGTTGATCAGACCATTATGGAACGATTCTGATTAGACAATATGTTAGTGAGCGCTCAATAGCATATGTCATGAACAAGCTCGATAAAGAATTGAGCTTGCAAAAACTAGGCTACATTAGCATCATTAGTCTAGATAGTAAAAACATGGGCAAGTGAGATTAAGATTGAAAGAAAGCAGAATTAGTTCAAACTCTTTACGATTCTAAGTCATATCCTGTGTTGGTCTCTATACAGTGGTCCTATAATCTTCTTGTCTAAGTCCTTGGTTGGCTAGATGGGTTAGGGTCCTACAAATTCTACAATCTAAGTAAGCTTATTCATATGGGTCACAAGGGCAAGGGCTTGTTAGGTTGTGAGGTACTCTACCCAACTTACAAGAGTTAAACTAGTGGTGTGATGGGACAATGGGTAAGGCACAAAGTTAAGCATTTAAGGAATCAAGTAGAATACAATCATATATCGGTCGAAAGTTTTGAGTCAGTGTTGGACCCTAATTGAAGGCAGAAAGTATTCTGGTATCATGGTAAGGGTTGTAGTTTAGTCTTTATGACCCGAAAGTCGTATCATAAAAATAGAGAGTACAAGGGGACGTGTTTTAGTGGGACATGATATACCTACATGAAGGTGAGCTCGTCTAGGTTTTGCATATAAATTTTTTTGGAAGAAAAAGTCTAGTGTTGTGCTCCAAATATCAAAGTCACGATAGGGAACGCCAAATGATCAAAATAGGAAGCGGGTTCTCATGTGGTACTAATTATTGCACAAAAAGGATACAGTTAAAGTACTAAATAAAGGTAATTTAGTGAACCTCGGAGGTCAAGGTAAAATAGTTAGGGACACAATTTCTTAGAGAGAAAATGGTCTCATAGATAAGGGTATGGTCAAGGGAATGATTCTAATCATTTCTAAGTTTTAGATGGTCATGATAAAAGATCTAGATTTGAGGGAAGGTCGAGTGGGTCAAGATAAAGATAAAGTTATACAGTTTGGTCGATGACTAACTATACTTATGTATATGTCATATCATAATCGTAGGTGGAATACTTGTATCTCATTAGGGCGACCTTGCTTGTTTCTTGGTCCTTTACCAATATATGAGCTCTCGCTTCGGCTTTCGCTTCTACCGGATCAGATGAAATATCTTCTTCAGATGCTTCTCCTTCTTAAACGCTTGCTGAGCGCGTTTGACTGGGAGCCCTCGCTCCTTGCGTTTGCTGCTCGCCAAAAAAATTTAAGTTCCTCAAAAGTTTCTCAATAAAATTCTCAAGATACTCCCCCAAAATTTCTAATTATCTTAGGCTGCCAAGTTTAATCAAAATTTAAATCTCTAATCAATCTCGAAATAGCCCTTGTATATCGTAAATTGAACATACTTTTTTTTCACCAAAATTTAGATATCCATAATAAAGGCTTTAAACTCGAAATCGAAATAACTTTATAAATCATAGATCCTAGGACACAATTTGAAATTTGAAATTTTCCTTCAAAGTCGATTTCATATCTTCCAAAATATTTTAAACCATTTTTTTTACCATCATCTCTTCAAACTCAAAATTAAATAAACTTATAAATCGTACGACTCAATTTAAAACCTCAAGCTCTCTAATAAATCGTAAATCATAAATCCTCCACATTCTCTAGTCGTTTACAAAATCATAACTTATAATTTAAAAAAACATATTACAATCCAAACTTGAACTTAACCGTAATTCATGTGTCACAATTTCAAGATGTTTCTCAAATCGATTTCATATCAATAAATCATAAACTATTTTGCAATTTCCAAAAATCATAAATCATAAATTTGTTTTCTCGATCTAGCTATCCTCTTGTGTATACCATGTAATAGCAAAATAAAATTCCAACTATCGTTTGAAGGCGGTAATATTCTACTATCCAACTTGGAATTAACTAATCCTTAAAATCATACTTTTAGAAAAACTGTCTTTATAACTCAAATAAGACCTCAATGTACACTAATTGCCAATGTAATCTTCTTAGCCATGTGTTTGACCTATGAGCATATAATACTATAGTCATCTTCCTAACTGTCACTAAGCACGAAAGACAAGAATTTACGGTAGAAAGAGTTCAAGCAGGATGCAAATCAAGGATGGCAACGAGAGTTCAAAACTTGAAACAAGAAAAGAGGTCAAGCTTGTGGATGACATTCCTAGACACTAATCCTATATTGCAGGCTCACATCGGTACAATTACGTAATCGAAGTGAGAAGCTCGACCTGCATGGGCCACCACAAAAATATGTAACGCCCCAATCCCAAAATACTTAAGACTAGGTACGTATCTATGCCAGCTGTATACATACGAAGTATGCTCCAATATATGAAATCCTCGTATGTATACATAAGCTGTAAATGTAGTAAAACCAAGGCTAACTAATCTCATCCACAAAACAAAAGAATAATAGATGTCATATAATCAACTATGAATTGTCATTGGTACATGTAGTTGGACGGAGACAAATCCACTACCAACTATGAAAAGAAATACATAACAAAAGAAAGTTTGGTGAGCGAAGCGAAGATGATCAAAGTACAATCATCGTCGAAGAATTGCGATGATCATGGCCATGGCTAGAACACCTGTGATATCACAGAAGCACACACCTGGAGAGATAACCAGGTCCTCAGAGGGACGTAACACGATATATGAAGAACATGCCATAAATACTGAATACAAAATGTGCCACAAAGAAAATAAGTGACAAGACAATAATAAGATAATCTAACCGTACTACTGTGTTCATGCAGTTAAGAACAAACCTCCAACGCATGGGCATCTGGCTCAGGAGCAGTAATCTCAGGTATGGTCCCATCATGATACCAGGGACCTCAAAGCATAACATTCCTCGAATGTCAGAGGCCAGCAGGATTAGTAATAGGAAAGTGCATAAAGGACCCATACGTTAAGGAACTGTTCTTTCCACCCAATGCCTAACAGAGTCACATCCATGTCTCATATACCTCTACTATGCTAAGCCTCCTAACATGCCTCTATTAGAAGTTAGCCCTAACGCATGCACATGGGGGATCGGCCCATACGTAAGGACTCCTACATGCTACTCATCTCACACATCCTTATGGTACAACTGTGTCGAGGCATATACAATACACTACAAACGGTAGTCCCCTAACTCTAGGTTCATATGCAATCAAAGGATAGTAACAAAGTAACTAATAATCACTGAGCATGTAGTAAATCAAGAACTGTAATAACTGGAAATAATGAACAGTGATATGTAATAAAATGCAGACTGAATGTAAACAGTATAATGGCAAGGTATCTTGCCTGGTAGGATGCTTGGTGTGCTGCGATGATCAAGGTGACACGAACTGCGACTTCGGTGCAACAACTATGCAAGATGACCTCTGATGGTGGCACGGACAGTTCCATTAGGTCCAGAAGGGTCAAATTAGTTAGGGTGGACATAAGGAAGTCCAGAATTGGTAAAAAAACATGTATAATGGGGCTGGTCATGGACTGAACGATAATCGAAGGAATTTGATCAAATAATACGAATTTAAAAATTTATTTATAACCTTGAAAACTGTTTTTTATTACCAAAACATTTTAGATAACTACGTACTTGAAAATCAATATATATATATATATATATATATATATATACATATATATATATTTTATATAAATATAAATATAAATATAATATAAATATAAATATAAATATAATATATATATATATATATATATATATATATATATATATATATATATATATATATATATATATATATATATATATAAAGCTAAAACTCTAATTTTGTCAAAATAATATTTTAGTAGGATACTATATAAAAATATGTTGTTAGGTAAACACTTAAAATCAAAATCGATTCAGGCAAAAATTCTAAGTTTTTGTAAAGACCAATTTAGATAGCAAACTATATCTCACAAATGAAAATATTTAGATAATTTTTTTAAAAAATAAAAATATATATAATACTTTCAAGCAACTAAAATTTTAATTAGATAAAATACTGCGATCACAAAATTAATAATAATATTAGGCTTTGGAAATCTAGTTTGAAATTACCTATAGGTTAAGTCCCAATAACTTATTTTTGTTACTAAATAGTTTTAAAAATACAATTCTATTTATTTATATTGGTATTTACTAAAAGTAGTACAAATACTTATAATATAAATATGTACATAGTATTAATGCTATGAATAACTATCACTTTTGTTCTCAGTGCAAGGAAACCAACAACACACACAAGAAAGAAACAAACAATAGAACCCAAACAAAAATAAAAATGTAATTAATTATAAAGTAAACTGCAGAGAAGAAATGGGAAAGACGGGAGAGGAGAGAGAGGGAAAGGGAAAGGAATAAAAAATAAAAGTAATATAATAAAAAGAATAAATCTAAAAATTATACAGCTGTGTCCCTTTCTCTTCAATAGAAGAAATAGGAACAAGGAGGGGGTCAGGGAGAGATTGTAGAGTGAGTGAGCGATGAAAAGTCGGTGAGGGAGAGAGAAGGGCACGGGGAAAAGAAGTCGGGGGTGAGAGAAAGGGGACGGAGCGGAGGTGCTGGAAGGCGGTGCTCGCGGTGAGGGTAGCCGGTGATGGGGTTTCACGCGGTGGGGCAGAGTTCACTGGTCACGAACGGAGGAGGGAGGCTCGCCGGGGCGATCGCAGCTGTCTAGGCGGGTGGCGACGGCGAGGAGGTCGGGGATGGGCAGATCCGGCGGCGGACGCAAGAGGAGCTCGTGACGATGGTGAGGGTGTGCGACCAGGGAGAAGAAAGAGTGGGTGGAGGTTGACGCAGGGCGGCGGCCAGCTCTCAGAGAGGCGGTGCTGGGAGAGCTCGGCGTTGCACCGGAAGAGGAACTTGCGGTGGCTGCCGGTGGTGAGAAGTCGGAGGTGAGTGGTATAGGCGGTGGTCATATTTATTTGGGTTTTCTTTTTGGGGCATTGGCTATGTTTTTGGTGGTGGTGTCGGCGATGGCCGTTGTGGCGGAGGCAGTTCCGGCTATGGCTGGTGGTGGGTTACGGTGGTCGGGTGTGCGGTGTGTTGGCAGCCGCGGGTGGCGGTGCTGCGGAGGAGACGTGGTCGGTGCTGGTAGTCATCGACGGGTTGGGTTTTCAGTATGCGGCTGATGGTAAAGGTGGCGGTTTGTGGCAGAAAGGAGGCTCGGGGTTTTTCGATGGGTGGCCGAGGTGGTGGTGTGAAGTTGGGATGAGGGTGGTGGTTGTGATGGTCCTGGTTATGGCGTTGGTGATGTTCATGGAGAAGGCGATGGTGGTTTGTGGCGAAGACGGAGGGGAAATGGCTGGGTTTGGCGTGAACATGAGAAGGCCGATGTGGGGTTGGCCGACCGGGAGGTGGTCGATGGCCGAAATTATTGTGGCAAGACTGATTTGGGATTAGGGTTAGGGTTTTGGAGATCGAAATTAGCGATTTGTATTGTATCGGGGTTGGAGGATGACGTGTCCGTGTGTGGACACGAAGATGGTGGCAATGTAATTGTAATGGCGGAAAATAGTAGAAAAGAGGGAGACACGGACACGATGCACATATTTTTGGTTGTGGTAGAAATTGTGAAAAAAATAATGTGGATGAGTACCTCTCCTTATATAGGAGGTGGAAATTTCCAGTTGGATAAGGATTAGGATTTATTTAAACCCAATTAGATAATTCAATTATTAAATTTAAATCCATAAAATAAAATCTAAATTCAAATTTAATCCAAATCCAAATAGATTTTATACGAAAAATTTAGCTAAATTAAATAATTGAATCTTAATTTAAATTAAGATAACTAATTAAATATTAAATCAACAAACTTCCAAATTATCTCTTATAAATAATAAAATAATCAATATTAAATAATTTCAAAAATTGCAATAAATATTTGGATATTAATAGAAAATATATTTAAAATACCTTTTTAATAATTAAGATAAATAATAAAATAATTTTGAAAATTTCAAATATATACATGAATTAAATTTTATGTATCTCCTATGCGACTAGCACAAAATATCTATGTATATATTATTTTCAAAATTGGCATAAATAAATAAATAAATAAAATTTGCCACTAGTGCGACGAAATTTATATACCTTCAAGCAAAATAAACAAGTTAACTATATTATATTAAAATAAAATATATGTTGCTATATTTTTGATAACCATTATTTATTAATAATAACTGTTATAAATAAAAGCCTTTTATAATTAAAAATAACAAAACTTATATTATTTTGAAACTATAAAAATAAAAATGTTTTTGTAAAAATATGTACGCTCGCACATATTCGCACACGTCGAGCAATTTCGAAAAACGAAATTTCGCGCACGACGTACAATACAACTACGCGACGTATAAATACAAAATAATTATCAGTACCAAATTTATAAAAAAATAGTAGAAATTTAGGGATTTAACATCGACTTCTTCCTCCGATTCTTCAGAGGCTTGGTCGTCCTCGTTAGAGCTTTTCCCATCATTGACCTTAGGGTTATTGTCACTTCCCGTTTCCAGAATACGTATTTTAATACATGTACTGCTTAAATATATTTATTTAATATTTATCATGTATTGTTCTGTATTTAAATTTTTTAAATTTTACGCTAATTATTTTTCTGCATTTTATTCTCTGCTTTGCTTTTTGGTTCAGCTAAGTTGGTTTATTTTTCGGCCGTTGAATGTTTCACCAAATCCCACCTACCAACACCCCCTCTTCATTTAAAGTCCCCAAACCCTTTCTCTCTTCATTACTTCACCATTACCATTCTTCTTCCTCATAAACTCTCTCCCACCTACCCAGCCGCATAGGCAAGTGCCAACTTGCTTCATGATGGAATCTCATTATTATTGTTCCATCATCTTCCTTACCAGATTCTAAGTTTTTTTAGTACTTAGCATTTTTAATTTTCATGGTTCATTTCTTGTAGATCTAAGTTTGTTGTATTTTTGGATTTATTGGGTTTTGATCTAGCTAACCTTGTTATTTTCAAGTTTTAATGGTTCCATGTTGTAGAGAATTTCGTTCTACCCCATTTTGACCTATGAAAGTCCAGATTTGGGCTTGGAATGAAGGATTTAGGGAGCTTGGAAGCAATGGCTTCCCATGGTTCTTCTTCTAAGAAAATGGAGAAGAAGAACAACGCTTAGCCGCATGAGTTTTCATGCGGCAAGTCTTCTTAGCCGCATATGCATTTCCAGTAGCATGGCAGTTTCGGCCGCATAAAGCTATCTGACCGCATGGACCCTTTCAGCCGCATGCGCTGTTCCCCTTTCAGCCGCATGAGCGCTTGACGATCCCGGCCGCATAAGGACCCGAGTCCTATTTGACCGCATGTGACTTAACTCTGTCCGCATGAACTTTGAACCGTTCGGCCACATGTACTCACCAGCCGCATAGGACTTAATTTGTCGTAGCCGCATGAACCTCGATTATTTCTGGCCGGCGTTCAGCGCCACGCGGCCGCGTGCGTGCAACTCCCCGACCGAAACCCTCAACCGCCGGAGCTTCTCCGATCTCCCGTCCTCCGTAGTCCCAGCGTCGCGTCGGACTTCCGCCCCCTACTTTCCTCGCGCCGGACTTCTGCCGCTGGAGCATTGAAGCCCCGCCGACGTTCACCGACCTACGCCGTCGCGCTCCCAGCGTTCGCCGCGTCCGGCCTCGCCGAGCCCTGGCGCGCGCGTCCGGCCTCGCCAAGCCCTGGCGCGCGCCCTCCACAGATCCTCGCCGTCCGACTCCGCCGCTCCCCGTTCTCCGCCGCCGGGCCGACCCCCTCCAGCAGCTCCGCCCCGTCGCCCCCTTTTCTTCCAGCGTCCGTCGCCGCGTCGCCAAGCCCTATGCTCCCTCCAGCCGCTGCACTCGGCGCAACCGCTGCGCCCGGCCGCCCGCTTCCCGCCTCTCTCTCTTTTGTGCTCGCCCCTCTCCTCCGCCGCACGCCGGATCTCCCGCCCCAGCTCCGATCGCTCCTCCGCCTCTCCGCTCCTCTTGCTCCTCTCTCTTAGCCTCTCTCTCTCTCTCCTCTTCTAATAACGGGGAAAAGCTGCTATGGATTAATTTGTTTGTTGTGTTTTGGTATATTTTTTTTGTTTTGTTTATTAATTGTTTTTTTATTATCAGTTATTATTATTATTATTATTATTATTGTTTTAGAAATTGTCCAAATATTTATAGCTAATTTCAAAGTTAAATTTTTTTTACCTAAAATAATTTCAAGAACTCCACGAAAAAAATGTAATATTTTGACAAAATTATGTTTGCCTTAAAAGCTTATATATATATTCTCGAGAAAAGTATGTTCTAATAAAAATATGTTTTTTTATTATTTTCCTAAATCCTCAAATTGCTCTTTAAATATTTTTACTAAGGGTAGTTGTCATTTAGATTTATTTTAAATATCATATTTATCTAAGATATTTTGGTTAATAAAATATTTTTCAAGGATTATAAGTATATTTCTAAATTGTACAAATGTTATTTATCCATTTATTTTCCTTGATTTTTATCCATGACTAAACCCCTTTTCCATTCCTTCGCCAATTCCGTCATTTCTCCTATCAACCCTAACTAACTCAAATATTCTGGACTACTTTACATCGACCCTAACTAATTTGATCCTTCTGGACCCGATGGACCAGTCCGTGCCACCATCGGAGGCCCCTTTGTGTAGTTGTAACATCAAAGTCGATCTTGTGCCACCTTTATTGTACCACACCAGGCAGTTCACCAGACGTCGCAACAGACAAGTATACCTTGCTAATTTACTGTCAAAATATTTATTTTCTGTATTAATTATTTTGTTTCATATCGTTAGTTTTCTTTGTTATAAACTGCACGTCCAAGCCACACTTGGGTGCAAGCGACTTTATTAGTCGTTTTATTTTACTATATGCATGTTAACTTAGTTGTAGTGGACTACCCTCCTATTGCGGGATATTTTTATATCTCCGCTGGCCATGACACTTACACTACACGGTTTGAGGCATTTTATTAGGGTACGACTTATTGACTAGCTATCTCTAAAGTCGTGCGACGGTAGATATTCGTAATTGCTATGACTAGGGTTTAGAGACTCAAGCATTTACAAAACTAGACGAGTTATGGACATGACTTGGACAGGGTGGGAAATATTGGAGAAGGACAGTCGCTAGTGCGTATGGGAATCCAAACAGGTAAACCACAGTCTCCGGATGGAACTGTGGCGATATATTTACAGATGCCCTCTGAAGTTTTAGACGTTACGGACGGATACAGATGACTGGATGCCAGTTACGTACACATAGCCTAAAATCTCACCCAAACGCATGAAAGTTGTCCTCTAAATTGTACATTAGGCGGTTAAAATCTCCTTTTGCATATTTGTGTCTAGGATAGTCTTTTATATATTATTTTATTATTCTGACAGTTCATATTAGCTTATTCTTTCTGTATCTTGCTACGTCCGTCTGAGGACCTGGTTTTTCCCCAGGTGTGTGTGTTCTTGTCTTCCACAGGTATTCTAGCCAAGGCCGTGGTCTTCTCCATTCCTTCGAAGACGATTGCGCTTGGTTCGTCTTGCTATTTTATCGATCGATTTCCTGTACATTTCTTTCATTGAGATAGTTGGTAGTGGACTTTGTCTCCGCCCAATGATTGTATCATAAATATTCAAGTTGATTTTTATATTATTATTCTTTTCATTGTGGATGAGATTTAGTTTGTCTTGGATTACTGTATTTTACAGCTTATGTATACATACAAGGCCCATGTACTTCGTATGTATACAACTGGCATGTTTACGTACTTGGTCCTACGTATTTTAGGACTGGGGCGTTATAATAATTGTAACTAAAGTCAGACTGCAGCTGATAAACAATTGTGTATACTTTGCTACATCATCTGGCTATGTTTTGTAAAGCCAGATATCAAGAACAGTTTGACTGAGCGTTTGGGACGCCTTACTGCTTTATCTTACATATTCTCTATTACTGTTTCTTGTTTGAATGATTGAGACAATAGATGTGAAGTGACCATAGCGAGACTTTCATGTAGTATGCACCCCCTCGTCTTGTTAGACAGCATTGATCGTATTATACGGTATTCATCTACCCGTAACACGTAGCTGGCTGAGTCATTCCCCCGCTCTCCAGTATTCTGGTTCTGGGGCGTGACAAGGTTTTAGTGGTGGCCCATGCAGGTCTGATTTCAGACTTGTGGGGTATTTTGATTTATAGGATGTCTCAATCACACATGTTCCCCCTTGATCTCATGATTCGTTGTTCTCAACCTTAGCTTGATATTCCCGTATCCTTCGACTTTGTTGATCCTTCATGTCCGGTCGTTTGATTGCTCTCTTATCCCTTTTCTTAGGGGCACTTCGTCTGCATCTGTCAGAACTGGACAACAACAACAAGGGCCAGTACTACCTCAAGAGACTATCCAAGAAGAAGTGATAGTAGAACCAACAGCTGGACCGCAGTATTCGGAGGTTCCAACGCCACCAATAGTTCCACCTACCCCTGTGGAAGTAGACACCCCGGCCCTTCTGGAGATCATGAGAGGGATGATGGCTACTCAGCAACATCAGATGTTAGCCCAGCAGCGCATGCACGCTCAGTTGCAAGAGAAGAATGTGTTACTCAACCAAGGGTTGCAGACAACTTTGGAAAGAGGGGCGAAGACAGATTCAGGAGCATTAACCAGATTTTGCAAGTATAATCCCTGTCGCTACGAGGGCACGGAAGATGCTATCTCAGCAGATGCATGGCTTAAGGATATTGAGGCCATTTTGACAGCCGCCAAGGTGCCGGCAGAAGAACTTGTAGATCAGGTGAAGTTGCTACTTCAGGATCTCGCACGTGATTGGTGGGAATCAGAGGAAGTGGAAATCAGACGTCCTGTTGCTTGGAACAATTTTACTGCAAGGTTCAAGACCAAGTACTATGGAGTTGTGGCGCAGTTTGAGCTACAACAGAAGTTTATCAACCTTAAGCAGGCCGACAAGACAGTAGATGCTTATGCAGCAGAGTTCTGCAGATTGAGTAGGTTCGCCCCAGAGATGGTAGCAACGGAGAGCCAGAGGGCTATGAGGTTCCAGCAAGGGTTTCATCTTGAGCTCTTGCAATTGATAGAGGGGCACAATTATCAGACTTTTGACGAAGTATTGACGGCAACCCGAAGGCATCAGATCACCATTCAAAGGATCACAGCAATGACTGGGGGCCAGAAGAGATCCCACAGTCAGATTGAAGGAGGAGGGGGAGCAGCGCCCCGAACAACAGTACCGTCCCTTGGCATTCGCATTCACGATGTGGCAATACGAGGGCCAGCACCACCAAAGCAGCAGCAACAACAACAGAAGAAGAACCAGCAACCCCCGACGGGCTGCACTTATTATGGGAAGGTAGGGCACACTAGAGATGTGTGTCGAACATTGAACGGACTGTGTTTGATATGTAAAAATCTAGATCATCGGGTTACCACCTGTTCCATGAATTCGAGGTCAGGAGGAATAGTGCAACAATTTCCTGCTCTACCAGCACTTGGGACAGGCCAGTATCGAGGACCGCGGTAGCAGTAAGACCGTTGGCACAGCGCCCGTTCATGTCGCAAGCTCAGATGTTTCGACAGCAGGGACCGTCGATGCAGCAACACCAACATAGACCACCCCAGCATCATCAATGCAGGGGCCAGCAGCTGCACCAGGCTAGGCCGTAGCATGGGAACCAACAAGGAGGTCGAGGGCAGGCATTCAATCTGTCCTTAGAAGAGGTATTGGCATTAGGAGTGTTGTGGCAGGTAACATTCTCGTCGCCTTATATCCCGCAGTAGTATTGTTTGATTCAGGAGCATCACACTCATTTATATCTGCATAATTTGTAACACGGCTAGGAATAAAGTTCGAGGCATTACCAGGGAGGTTGAATATACTCACTGGTAATGGGCTCGTAGGAGTTAGTAGAGTTATTCTAGCATGTAGCATTGTAGTTTGCGGGCATTCCTTACCCGCCCGGTTGATAGAATTTTCTGTTGGAAATTTCGACATTATCTTAGGCATGGACTGGCTGAAAGACAGTCATGCGACAATAGATTGTCGTGTAGGAAGAGTATCTTTTGATATTCCAGGCATGAAAAGATTCACCTTAGTCAGAATAGTGGCAACTCACCAAGAGTAAGGGGTAGTAACGGCAATGGAAGAAGTTCAGGTTCCGAAGGTAGTTGAAGAGTTTCTAGACGTATTTCCTGAAGAACTTCCAGGTCTAGCACTGGTTAGGGATATTGAGTTCATTATAGAATTGGCACCTGGAACTAAACCGATATCAGATCGAGTTTACAGAATGGCAGATTCAGAGCAGGTCAAGGTATATCAGCACATAGAGGAACTGAAGGAGAAGAAGTTCATCCCAGCTAGCATATCACCATAGGCAGCACCAGTGGTACTTGTGGAGAAGAAGGATGTGTCATCCAGATTGTGCATCGATTACATGAAGCTTAACGCGACAATAGTAAAGAACAAGTACCCACTACCCAGGATCGACGACTTGTTTGATCAGTTGAGCAGAGCTAGAGTTTTCTCCAAGATAGATTTTCGTTCAGGGTATCATCAAGTGAGGGTTCGGAAGGAGGATATTCCCAAGACAGTATTCAGGTTGAAGTATGGGCATTATGAATTCTTGGTAATATCGTTTGATTTGACCAATGCTCCAGTAATATTTATGGATTTGATGAACCGCATCTTTATGCCGTACTTGGATCAATTTATCGTTGTGTTTCTTGACAACATTCTCATATACTCTGCTAGTGAGGAGGAGCATAAAGATCACCTCAGAAAAGTGTTACAAGTTCTGAGAGAGAACCAGTTGTATGCCAAGCTCAGCAAGTGTGAGTTCTGGACGGATCATATTTCATTTTTGGGTCACATCATATCAGGAGCTGGAGTAGCAGTAGATCCCAAGAAGGTAGAAGCAGTAGAGAGTTGGCCAGTACCCAAGACCGTAGCTGATGTGCAGAGTTTCTTGGGATTGACAAGATATTACAGAAGGTTCGTATCAGACTTTACGAGACTTTCAGCACCCATGACCCGCTTGACACGGAAGGATGTACCATTCGTCTATTCGGCAGAATGCCAAATATCATTTGAGACTTTGAAGCAGAAGTTGATATCAGCACCTATTCTTACATTGCCAGTTGGACCCGAAGGTTTTACAGTATATTGTGATGCGTTAGAAAAAGGACTTGGGTGCGTTCTCATGCAGCATGGGAAGGTGATAGCGTATGCATCTAGGCAGCTTTGGGACCACGAGACGAATTATCCAACTCATGACTTGGAGTTGGCAGCAGTAGTATTTGCTTTGAAGTTATGAAGGCATTACTTATATGGTGATCGAGTGGACATGTACACAGACCAAAAAAGTCTGAAGTACATCTTTACTCAGAAGGAGCTGAACATGAGGCAGAGAAGATGGTTAGAGTTGATCAAGGATTATGACGTGGAGCTTCAGTATCATCCAGACAAGGCTAATGTGGTAGCAGATGCTCTCAGCAGGAGAGGCGGCGCATTTATGTTGACAACACAGAAGCATATCTTAGAAGACCTTCAGAAGATGGGCATCGAGGTTATACTTCCGAGTGATGTAGGAATTCTGGCTAGTCTACAAGTTCAATCCGACTTGGTAGACAGGATCAAGGCAGCTCAAGCACAGGACCCAAGGACTCAGAAACTTAGGGCAGAATGTGAGTCAGGACTCAGGAAGGAGATGAGAATTGATGAAGATGGTACACTTAGGTTTGGATCGCATCTATATGTGCCTAGTAGAGATATCAGACAGGAGGTTATGGCAGAAGCACACAGTTCTCAGTATTCTATACACCCTGGAGGGACCAAGATGTAACAAGATATCAAGCAGCACTTTTGGTGGAATGGGATGAAGAGGGAGATAGCTAGATTCATTTCCCGTTGCTTGGTATGTCAGCAAGTGAAGGCAGAACAGCAGAGGCCAGCTGGGTTATTGCAATCGCTTCCTATTCCAGAATGGAAATGGGAACACATCATAATAGACTTTGTGACCGGTTTATCGAGATCACCAAGTGGTAAAGATGCTATTTGGGTGATAGTGGACCGGCTTACAAAGGCAGCACATTTTCTTCCTTTCAGAATATGGCAGTCTACAGAAAGTTGGCAGAATTATATATGCAGCAGATAGTCAGGCATCATGGAGTCCCTGTCAGTATTGTATCCGACAGAGATACTTGCTTTACATCGTATTTCTGGAAAAGCTTATATCATAGTCTGGGTACTAAGTTAAGATTTAATACGACTTAGCATCCCCAGACAGACGTGCAATCAGAAAGAATAATTCAGACTTTAGAAGATATGTTACGAGCTTGCACTCTGAATTTTGGAGGGTCTTGGAAGAGTCACCTATACTTAGTCGAGTTTTCATACAACAACAGTTATCAAGCCAGTATCCAGATGGCACCATTTGAAGCACTATATGGTAAGAAGTGTAGGTCGCCACTAGCATGGGATGATATCGGGGAGAGGAAGATGCTAGGCCGAGAAATGATTGTCCAGACAGTTGAAGTGGTTAAGAAAATTAGAGAGCGACTTCGAGTTGCACAAGATCGACATCGTCATTGGGCGAACCAGCATCGTAGGCCGCTAGAGTTTTCTGTTGGGGACCACGTGTTCTTGCAGATCTTACCTACCCGTGGGGTCATTAGATTTGGCGTTCGCAGGAAATTGAGTCCGCGATACGTGGGCCCATTTGCTATCCTTGATAGGATAGGCGATGTTGCTTATCGTTTATCTCTTCCTCCTTCGTTACGAGAGGTGCATGACGTATTTCATGTATCTCAGTTGTGAAGGTATGTATCAGATCCAAGCCATATTCTTGATCATTCTGAGCTGGTTGTTGGTACCAACCTGTCTTACGAGGAATAGCCTGTGTCTATTTTGGACCGAAGGGAGAAGATACTCAAGAACCGAACAATTAGCCTTGTCCGGGTTGTTTGGGGTCATCACTCTTTAGGGGAGTCAACGTGGAAACGTGAGGATGATATCCGATCACGGTATTCGTACCTGTTTGACTCACAAGGTATATCTCTTTCTGTATACCTTGATTGTCTTAACTCCTCATGCTTGTCACCCTATAAGTAGAAATGCTTGATGTCGTAGAATGTTCAGCATGTATATGTTACTTGCTGTTAACATTGTAGAATGATTGCTTACTCAAAATTGCTTGTACTTAGACTAATTTAGCTTTGATGTGTCTATCCTGCTTGGAATTGAAATTTCGAGGACGGAATTTTTCTAAGGAGGGTAGAGATGTTACTTCCCGTTCCCAGAATACGTATTTTAATACATGTACTACTTAAATGTATTTATTTAATATTTATCATGTATTGTTCTGTATTTAAATTTTTTAAATTTTACGCTAATTATTTTTCTGTATTTTATTCTCTGCTTTGCTTTTTGGTTCGGCTAAGTTGGTTTATTTTCCGGCCGTTGGATGGTTCACCAAATCCCACCTACCACCACCCCCTCTTCATTTAAAGCCCCCAAACCCTTTCTTTCTCTTTATTACTTCACCATTACTATTCTTCTTCCTCATAAACTCTCTCCCACCTACCCAGCCGCATAGGCAAGTGCCAACTTGCTTCATGATGGAATCCTATTATTATTGTTCTATCATCTTCCTTACATGATTCTAAGTCTCTTTAGTACTTAGCATTTTTAATTTCCATGGTTCATTTCTTGTAGATCTAAGTTTGTTGTATTTTCGGATTTATTGGGTTTTGATCTAGCTAACCTTGTTATTTTCAAGTTTTGTTGGTTTTATGATGTAAAAAATTTCGTTCTACCCATTTTGACCTATAGAAATCCAGATTTGGGCTTGGAATGAAGGATTTAGGGAGCTTGGAAGCAATGGCTTCCCATGGTTCTTCTTCTCAGAAAATGGAGAAGAAGAACAGTGCTTAGCCGCATGAGTTTTCATACGGCAAGTCTTCTTAGCCGCATATGCATTTCCAGCCGCATGGCAGTTTCGGCCGCATAAAGCTATTTGGCCGCATGGACCCTTTCAGCCGCATGCGCTGTTCCCCTTTCAGCCGCATGAGCGCTTGACGATCCCGGCCGCATAAGGATCCGAGTCCTATTTGGCCGCATGTGACTTAACTCTGTCCGCATGAACTCTAAACCGTTCGGCCTCATGTACTCACCCAGCCGCATAGGACTTAATTTACCGCAGCCGCATGAACCTCGATTATTTCTGGCCGTATGGATTTAGTTAATCCCGGCCGCATGAGACTTTCAAGTCGAGCCGCATGAAGCCCCGTCCCATCTAGCCGCAGGGCTGAGACAAATTCCAGCCACATGAGTTTGAGATCTTAGCCGCATAGGGCCCGATCCCCTAGCCGCATAAAAGATTTATTTTCCAGTCGCAAGAGAGTTTCACTCCCCAGCCGCATGAACCAATCGCTTCTCGAGCCACATAAGGCTTGTCATCTCAGCCGCATAGGAATTGATTTCCCAGTCGCATGAGATGGATTCCTTCCTAACTGCACGGCTAAGCTTGAACCCCAGCCGCATGAGACCCTATTTGCCATGCCACATGACCTTTAGCCCATAATACCTTTTTGGCTGATTCTGTCCTGAGTTGACTTTAAGTTATATTGATTGTTATCTTGGCATTAATTAACATTGATTGTTGTCTTGGCATTAAGTAACGTGGATTATTATCTTGATTTATAATTGATCATGCGTTCCTAGTTGGAACTAAGAGACTGGCTAGTCGTCTTATTGAATTGAATGAATGAGACACGTTCATATTAACTATGAACTATTGTAATCGACTGGCTGATCCCGAATATTGGTATATAGGCACATGCAGGCTTCAATTTATTTATTTATTTTATAGAAGCAGCATGTGTACTTTATGGTCAAGGCATGATTATTTCGTGGTTAGTTTTTGATTGTTGCATTACGCTATGTAAGACCTACAACCTAACCGCATGGATATCGTTATAGAGTTGTGCATACCGTATCCCGTACAAAGGTACTCATTCCGAATGACCATGATCCACGACATGGGATTTTACTCAACGTAGAGACTATTAAGTTAAATAAAATAATAATTGCATGAAGAGAATGGATTCCCGAGTTCCTACATGGCAGCCCTCTTTGGGACTATTAGTGCCCGACAGGCCGGTTGGTCCCCACAGATACTGTAAATCTGCCACACGGGCAGGGAACGGTATCTGTATTTATTATTTATTGTATATTGTATATTGATGACAGGCGTCCCGCTGGGACTCGTCTAATTCATGATTGGCGCAATTGATTGACTGGGTAAACTAGCCTTGCTTGCAAATAGTAAGAACTGAGAAATCCTTATTGCATATTTCCAAGGTAACTTGGGACTCACAGTCACAAGCCGTAGGAGTTGAATGGCCGGTTAAATTGACTTGTTTGTGTACTGTACCTACTCTGTTAACTAACTGAGATGATCAGAATGTCAGGATATGACGGGCCAACTTCTGTCCTTTTTTGGTTGGGAGGTTGGTTCGAAGTGTCGTGATGTTATATGAATCCCAGTCGCTAGTAGAGATCTATTTATCATATTCTCTTCTTACTGGTTCTAATTTCTCATATCGTGCTTCCTTGCGGTACTTGCTATTAGAGGTCTAACCTTTCTGGTTTTGCATGGCCAGATTTAGAGCCGGTTCCCGAGGACTCAGCTTACTTCCACATCTAAGATGGTCAATACTAGAGGAATGATCACTGGAGGACTCGAGTGGGTTTCTTACTTCCCCACTAGTTTTTGTTATTTACTTTATACTTGCCGTTTAGCACCGACATGTTAGTCGGATTGTCTTGTAATTACTTTTGCATAATTATAACTAAAGTCAGACTGCAGCTGATAAACAATTGTGTATACTTTGCTACATCATCTGGCTATGTTTTGTAAAGCCAGATATTAAGAACAGTTTGACTGAGCATTTGGGACGCCTTACTGTTTTATCTTACATGTTCTCTATTACTGTTTCTTGTTTGAATGATTGAGACAATAGATGTGAAGTGACCATAGCGAGACTTTCATGTAGTATGCACCCCTTCGTCGTGTTATACATCATTGATCGTATTATACGGTATTCATCTACCCGTAATACGTAGCTGGCTGAGTCATTCTCCCGCTCTCCAGTATTCTGGTTCTGGGGAGTGAGAAGGTTTTAGTGGTGGCCCATGCAGATCTGATTTCAGACTTGTGGGGTATTTTAATTTATAGGATGTCTCAATCACACATGTTCCCCCTTGATCTCATGATTCGTTGTTCTCAACCCTATCTTGACATTCCCGTATCCTTCGACTTCATTGATCCTTCATATCCGGTCGTTTGATTGCTCTCTTGTCCCTTTCCTTAGGGGCACTTCGTCTGCACCTGTCAGAACTGGACAGCAATAACAAGGGCCAGTACTACCTCAAGAGACTATCCAAGAAGAAGTGATAGTAGAACCAGCAGCTGGACCGCAGTATCCGGAGGTTCCAATGCCACCAATAGTTCCACCTACCCCTGTAGAAGTAAACACCCCGGCCCTTCTGGAGATCATGAGAGGGATGATGGCTACTCAGCAACATCAGATGTTAGCCCAGCAGCGCATGCACGCTCAGTTGTAAGAGTAGAATGTGTTACTCAACCAAGGGTTACAGACAGCGTTGGAAAGAGGGGCGAGGACAGATTCAGGAGCATCAACCAGATTTTGTAAGTATAATCCCCGCCGCTTCGAGGGCACGAAAGATGCTATCTCAGCAGATGCATGGCTTAAGGATATTGAGGTTATTTTGACAGCCGCCAAGGTGCCGGCAGAAGAACGTGTGGATCAGGTGAAGTTGTTACTTCAGGATCTCGTACGTGATTGGTGGGAATCATAGGAAGTGGGCATCAGACGTCCTGTTGCTTGGGACGATTTTACTGCAAGGGTCAAGACCAAGTACTATGGAGTTGTGGCACAGTTTGAGCTATAACAGAAGTTTATCAACCTCAAGCAGATATGGCAGATAATATCGGATCTTGATCTAAATCAACCATTTGCAAAGGCGCTTCAGCAGCTGCATTATCCTCTGCCTCCACTTGGTTGATTTGAGCAGACGCCAATCCCCTCGGATTTTCTAAACGTCTTGTGAAACTTGTCCTCGGATCATAACCCTCGAAGAGGGTATTGGCAGAAGTGTAAAACATCACATATGTATTCAACATATGCAACGTCGGGTTGATCTAAGGCATGTTAAATTGAGCTCCTGTGCCTCGAGAGCTATAGTAACTCCAAGTGCTGGCTTTATCTACTAAACCACCAACTCCCTCTAGTACCGTGGTTGTATTGTCCACATGCAATTGATCGTATCCAAATTGTCGGGCAAATCTACTCGACAGATATGGTTCTAGATAACACCCGTCATCAATGCGATAGACCAAGTGTGATGGTCTAATCGCCACCAACCAAAGGAATAGTTCTGTGTCCATTGGGGTGTGGACATTCTTTATGTCATAAAAGGAATCGAGCCCATCATATTCGGCCCGAACGTTTGGGATTTTGTAATATAATGCCCAGTTATTTCCTCGATTCAATGTCCTACGGCAATCCTCGATCTTGGTTACATTCCACTTCGACCTCTTATATTTACAAAGAAGAAGTTCTGCCAAATTCTCATCTGGATCCTGTCCAGGATTCATCAGAGAAGGATGGTGATAGAGCAACCATCCAAACAAATAAGTGAAGGGAAATTCTGTGCAAGCAAATTCACCCCGCTGAGGGTTTGACAGCAGTAAAGTAGAGAGTTCCCGAAGGTCGGCACATAATCTGCATGTCATGGCTACTAACAAATTCGTTGGTCGCCCAAATACTAGACGGACAGCTGCAAAAAGGGTTCCTGTGTGGATCCTATCCACCGCACAGTTGCCTGGAATCATGAAATATCTTACCAGATAGATAAGAATCAGGCTAACAAAGCTTTTCGTGACATAGGCCTGCCACTTTGTTAAGCATAACTTTCAGCGGTAGTTCCAGCCAGGAAGTCGTTCCATTCTTCAGTCAGCTTGTGATCGCTGATCTTTGATTCTGTCATAAAAGCCTCAAGTTCTGTAGGGCTCAATGGTTGAAAGACCCGAGGCCGCCAATGCAACATGTCATTGCATTTGTCCTTCTTATCATGGTCCAAGAAAAGATATACTGTCCATTTTGAGGTATAACATTTCCTTGTAGCCTTGCTGTCCATGTAATGGAACAAGCAAAATAGTGGCAAAGAAGCTCTTCAAAGACTTCAATCATTTTTGGATTAGTCTTCTTCAATCCTTTCATTTCTTCTTCTGTCGGGAAATACTCCTCGTAAGGATATCCTCCGGTGGGTAGAAATTTGATGCATCTCATGAAGCGCAAACCCTATTTCTTCATGAGGTGTGGCGAAAGTGTTGGTTCTCCAGATGAATCTCTCTAGCAAAGCGAGGAAGAGATTTTGGTTTACTGCCACACCATAAGCAGTTGACTGAATAACATGATACAAGCCTAGTGCTGTGAGTTCAAAGGCGAAGGGCGATAGAGCCCACTTAAAGGTGTCTCCCCAACGGTTGTTATTGTTGTTCATGAAGCTCGTCATCCTAGGCATCTTCGTAGGATAAGATCCTTTCTTCTGATCAAATAGATTGACAAAAGTTTGCACTTGAGACGACATGATCAAAGATGACTTCTCAGAGGGAACGCAACTTGGACGTAAGCCTCGCATATGCAGACTATGCTAACGTGCAGATGAACTGTAGAATATATTCCTTTGCTGTGCACCATAACGATGGAGTATCTTTCCAACCTTCGCAGTTTGCCCAGGAGTTAGATGCTAGTCCATTTTGCGGGGATAGCTGGCTTAAGCATACGATTCCAGAGATAGGCCCCTCAACAAGCCTGGAAGAAAGACCACCGTATCGTCTTACAGAAAGAGACAATATCTTCTTTTTGCTTGCAGCTGAGAAAGTGGGTGGACAACATCACCGAAGAGGAAGAGCGGCTTCGGATATGAAACTCGACTCGCAGACGACATAGGTTGTCCATTTATCATACTCAGAAGAGTATTAAAATGTTGTTCTCTGATCAAGTCCTATCTATCTCTGGTTTCCTCTTTAGATGATTGAGGAAACCGTACGTGAGAAAGATCTTCACGATACATGAGAGTGTTAAATGCACTTGCAATTTCTTCGGCATGCAGGTCCTCTCGGATATCGACTGCAAAGAAAAAAAGAAATTTTTGAAACAAAGAGTTAGATAAATATCTTCTTTTTTTGCCTTAAAAGACAGAGGGGCACCTAAACCACAAAGTGGCACCTAGTTCCAAGAAAGCTCTTCATCAGTGGCGCTTAAACCAAATATGACGCCTCATCAGTGGTGTCTAGTTCAAAAAAGGCGCCTCCTTAGTGGCATCTCATTTAAAGGAGGCGCCTAGCTCAGATGGCGCCTAAACAGAGTTAGACGCCATTTTATGGTCAAGTCAATTTGTTTCCAGAATAGGGCACAAATGACGTTTGGGATGCCACTTGGGCAAAATCAATTTGAACCCAAAAGAGGATGCAAATGACAAAGGCGCTTCATTAAAGGTGCCTATTTTTGACACACACCACTTATCATTGGAGCAGGTTATGCAGCGACATACGGTGGTGGCAGAGGCACTGGTACAACACTCGAAGGAGGAGCGGAGGCGCATGGCGGTGAAACAACGTCGGGATCATTAATCCGTAGTGTCCTAGGACGGCGATGCGATGGTTGAGCTACGGTGGGCGGAGCGTCGACGGTAGGAGCCTTTTCCTTAGCAACAGTAGTCTTGCGAGGGGCCATTGCAGCAGCTGGCTTAAGAATGAAGGAGAAGAGGAGATGAAAAGCTTGGGAAGAAATAAAAGAGTAAAGAAAAGAGAAACCTCTCTCTTGGCCTATTTATAGACACTTGAGACATTTAGGCGCCACTTCATTTCTCAAGGCAATCTCACAGTAATGGAAAAGACAAAATCTTATAGGATTCTGGGTGGATTTCATTGCATTTAATACGCGCCATCATTTAAAGTATTTCAAACATTTGGGCGCCCAAGTTTGTAAACTTTGATGGGGGTCTTGTAGGCGCTCAAAATATCTGTCTCTTTTAGGTGCCTAATACTCTTAGGCGCCCCATGACTCTTAGGCGCCTAACCATCCTAGGCGCCGATTGTTTCTTAAGAGTTCTGTCCTCCTAGGCTCCTTATGCATTCAAGCGCCCATCTTTCTGAGGCGCCCTGACCCATTTAGGCGCCTACTGCTACTAGGCGCTCAACGTTTTTAGGCGCCTACTTCCTTGGACGCCTTTCTCAAAGTATTCAGTTTTCTGCTGACGTATTAATCTGCCATGCATACTGAACGTGGTGCACTACTCCAAATTTTCTGAAGAACATGCCCATCACTTGGCCACGACCATGCGACTATTTCGTCTAGGCGCCACATGTAACGCACCAGTCCCAAAATACTTAGGACAAGTATGTAGACATGCTAGCTGTATACATACGGAGTATACTCCAATGTATGGAACCCTTGTATGTATACATAAGCTGTAAAATGCAGTAAGCCGTGATAACTAAATCTCATCCACAAAATTAAAAGAATAATGATATAAATCAACTCAAGAATTTGTCACTTATATATGTAGTTGGGCGGAGACAAATCCACTACCAACTATTTTAAATGAAAGAAAATATACAAAAAATGATCGAATAAAATGGCAAGACGAACCAAGAGCAATCATCTTCGAAGAAATGGAGAAGATCACGGTCTTGGCTAGAACACCTGTAAAAAATCACAAAGCATACACCTAGAGAGATAACCAGGTCCTCAGAGGGACGTAATAAGATATATAAAGAACATGCCATATAAACTGTAATATATAATAAATAAAAGAAAGGTATATGCAATAGGGTGCCAACCAGTTCTACAGTGATAATGCAATTAAGAACAAACCTTCAACGCATGGGTACTCTGGCTACAGGTATAGGAAACTCAGATATGGTCCCACCAGGATACCAGGGACCTTAAAGCATAACATTCACTGAATGTCAGCGGCCAACAGGAAATCAGGTATCAGGATCCAGGATCGTATCTCCAGTGGAGATAACCGGCAATAATAGGAAAGTGCATACGTAGCCCATACGTTAAGGAACTGTTCTCCCCAACCAATGCCTATTAGGGTCACATCCATGACTCATAGGAACCTCTAGTAACTGCCAAGTCCGCTAGCATGTAAATCTATTGGCAGTTACTCCAAACCGTCATACGCCTCATATGTATTAGTGGCCGGTCGACTACACGAGTACGTGTCCTACATGTGACTCACATCATGTGATAAAGTATGTGTCAAGGCCTATGAGATATACCAATACCTTATCATCAATGGGTATTCACTAGACTAAGTCAATGTAAAAAAATAGCACAAAAATAAATAAAACGACCGATATAGTCGCTTGCACCCAAGTGTGACTTGGACGCACAGTGATATAGAATAAACTAAATATAAATAATTCAAAAATAAAGTAAAGTAATCTTAGAGTATGGTAGCAAGGTATCCTTCCTGGTAGCACGGGGATGGCGACTCTAAACAATCAATCACGTCAGCAATGGGAACTCAAAATCCACGAACGGCTCCGGATGCTGAAACAAACATCAAGAATGTTCCCGAAGTTAAAGATATCTAGGAAATGCCTGTCCAAAAGTCTAATTCTAGAATATAGGCAAAATCATAATTTTGGGTCAAAACGATGTCCGTCGTTGGACCCATTTTGTACCGAAATGTGTGCCAATGTCTATGGTCTCTAAAGTTGTCAAATTAAATGTCTACGGATTCGCTTTGAGGAGACGAACTCAATAGTATGTCCAATTATGGATTCCGATGAGCCGTGCACAAAATTGCCCGTTGGATCGGGTCGCGGGCCCGCCAAAAAGGCGTTTCGATCAACCTTCTCAGAATCGGACCAAATATGGCATACATGACCAAAAAAATGATACGGTCCTGCTGGCGCATATTTCGTTTCGATTTGAGGAATGTGGACAAAGTAATTAGAAAATTTACAAAGAGGCCGATACGGTGAATTTTGACGGATACGCATCAAATTCGTCACGCACGCGCAACCAATTTGAATTTCGTCAAATTCCACACATCCGCGAAGTCGCACCTTTCAATGCTTTCGATTCGCGACCACGTTGCCCGATTTGACGGAACGCACGTCGTATCGGGAGATTTTCCTAGAAATTCTATAGTTTTGAAATCAGTTTTTCGGTCAAGTTGGGATGCCAATTTCTCGACGCACAGTCATCGAAATTAACTTTTGTATGAAGGATTTTGTAGCCCTATATACTGTCTAGAACTATTTTAGGTTGGTTTTCGAAAACTACTAATGCTGGGTGCAAGAACTGTCTTCCAAGACGGGTTGTTGAATTGTCATAATGCTCTATTTTTAAACATATTTTTGTTGACTTTAGGGTCGATTTCAACTCATTTTCGATTTGGTTTAATCCTAAACTATCCAATGGATTTGAAGATGAATAGGTTAGGATCATACCAGAAGAAATGGCTCAGAGATTAGTCGAGCATACACGAAGAAATCATGCGACGAAGACAACCTCGCGGGGACAGTTGCTGCCAGCGTGCTACCGCTGTCTAGCACGAATTGCGGCGGCCCTAGCCGCCGGCAGCAACCTCATGGCTGTGTGCGCACGCGCAGGTTGTCGGCGTCGGGGTCGCCATGGTGTTGGTGGCTTGGATTAGGGTTTCAAGCTTCTTCCTTCGAGGGATATATATAGCGTTGCTATATATATATATATATATATATATATATATATATATATATATATATATATATATATATATATATAAAGCGGAGGGGGTCTCTGTTCTCGCGAGAATTTGGGGGAGGCCACGAGTAGTCTGGACTACACGGGTTACTGTTCCCGCAAGGGAACTGTAATTCCTGGTTTTATATTTATTTATTTTTTCTATTAACAATATAAATACAATAAATTAATCTAAATATTATACCAAAATCTAAAAAATCAATTAAATTAAATCTTGATTTAGATATACTTATGTATATGCATAGATATATCTAGTAAATAACTTCTCTAAGAAATTTAAACATTTCATAAAATAAAAATTTTCTAAAGAAAATATGTATATTTATAAAATTTCACAATAAAGTTTTTATTAACCAAATTATATTTCTAAACACTATATCCATCTATATATATTTATATATATACTCTTATAAAGAGATATTTATAGCAATACACACACACACACA
This sequence comes from Iris pallida, assembly GCA_029216955.1. Lineage (NCBI taxonomy): Eukaryota > Viridiplantae > Streptophyta > Magnoliopsida > Asparagales > Iridaceae > Iris > Iris pallida. Next base: position 1,512,632 of record JANAVB010028620.1, read on the forward strand.
CACACACACACACACACACACACACACACACACACATATATATATATATATATATATATATATATGTTTGCCATGAAATATAAAAGAACAGAACAATTATCGGAGGACCGGACTTTTACTTCACGTTACAAACTCGCTTGTACAAAGAAAGCCTATGGACGAAAACCTAGGTACAGCAGTCTAAGTATAATTATTTATTTTAGATTCTGGGGGGTGACGATAGAGGCTCGGAAAGGCGACGGCAGCCCTGCCTTACTCCTTGGACGATCGGTATGCAGCCTTGGCTCCTGTGAAGAGATGGTTGGCGTTGATGAAGAAATGCTGTTCTTGCTCTCCCTCTATTACTCATCTGGCTTCTCTCTCTCTCTGTGTATTTTCTCTCTGATTATTGGGAGAGTCTCTCTGTATGGGCGTATCTCTCTCTGACAGTATATATATTACAAGGAAATGGCACCTTGCTATTTATAATAGTGGGATATGATCATTAGGGTTGCCAATAATTGCCTCTTGGAGATGGCGGCGGCCTGTGGATTGGTCAATCTAGGCCGTTCGCTTTTGATTATGACGAATCCGAGCCATTGAGTGTAGATTACACCAAATCCCATCAACAATTAATGCTGATTAGAATAAATCTTCCTCATAATGGTCTTCTGATGGCTGCGAATAAATTAGATTTATTCTCCTGCCACGTGTCCCAGATTATTGGGATTTGACCCAATCTTTGATTGCAATAAATCTGAGGAATTGATCGGCTTAGGATACGTGTCCTAGGAGTTATTGGGTGATCTGAACCGCATGACGAGTGAACTGCATACGATTTCGGGCCGCATATGGTTATGGCCACGTGTCAGGGCTGCCTGGGTAGTGGCCCTCCCTCGAGCCTTTGAACCACATGGAGGTGATCATTGCTAGCCGCATAGGGATACATCCGCCTGAGCCGCATGGGAATGGTCCTCTTGAACCGCATGAGAAGGTTTTTGCTCGAGCCGCATGAGACTGTCTCGGCCTGAGCCGCAAGGAACAACTTCATTCTGAACCGCATGAGAAGTCTTTGCTCGAGCCGCATGAGGCTGTCTCGGCCTGAGCCGCATAGGACGGCTTCATTCTGAACCGCATGAGAAGTCTTTGCTCGAGCCGCATACGAATGCCCACGTGGCAAGGCCACGTGACATTTTTATGGCTCTCAGGGGATTTGTGTCAGAGATCTCTTTTCTCTTCCCTAGAAGTCTGTCATTATGACAGAGTCATAATTACTTCTTTTTGTGTCAGGGCTGTCACTTTTTCAGAGTTGTCAGCCGTCAAACAATTAATGCGAGAGGGAAGGGGAGAGGGCTGTCCCGCCACGTGTCTTATGAGCCGCATGGGATGTCTTGGGCCGCATAGTCCCTTATGCCGCATGACTCTCTGAGCCGCATGGGCTTTCTGAGCCGCATGGGGTTCTTTGGCCGCGTGGGTCATTTTTTTTAATATTTTTCATGCTTCTACAAGACCCCCTTCAAAGTTTTCAATTTGCAAAATTGAAATACTTTGAATAAGAAGCATGGCTGTGTTTTTCTAGCCGCATATGAAACCCTGACCGCATAGAGATCTTGGCCGCATAGATTGTTCAGCCGCGTAGGTGGTTCAGCCGCAGGGGACTGTTCAGCCGTATAGCTTCTCGCCACGTGTGCGGGTCTTTAATTGCCTCGAATTCGTTTCAGCACCGTTTTTGTAGGGGGAATCCCAAGGGTCAGCTCATTAAATCTTTCGGATTTTATGCCCTGGGTGAATCTTGGAGACGAAACCCAAGGAGTCGGTTTCGCTTTTTATGAGGCGGTCATTGGCCCACGTGTCCTCCTTCTCCCGTCCTCCTATAAATAGGAGGAGTTTGAAGAGAGAGAGGGCTTCTTTATTTTCTTTCTTTTTCCTCAAACCTTCCCTATCTCGATTGCCCTTCCCCTCTTCGATAATTAATGGCTCCCAGGAAGACCGTGGCAGCAAAGGGCAAGAAGGCAGCCTCTATTTCTGCTTCGGCTGCGGCTGCTACTCCGCCGGTCGTCGTACCTGATGTTCATCCTGACGTTCACCCTCCATTACTGGTAAGGACAATGTATGAGTTAAAGAAACCTAACTGCCATGGCTACGTCGCATACTTTATGCACGAGTCTTTGTAAATCGCATGTTCGCCCTACGGCTGAGCTGCGAGCCGCATAAGAAACCACCGTGTCTGTATATGCGCTTCGTCGGCGAAGTCGCATAAGCGACACTAAACCGCATAGACTTTTATTGCACGGAGCCGCATAAGTGTTCTTCTTAGTTTGAGCCGCATGAGGCTTTTTGGAGCCGCATAAGACTTCGGAGCCGCATAAGTGTTCATGGAGCCACATGGATATTTTCTTGAGCCGCACGAGGCTTGAAAGCACCCAATCAGCTCTCTTTATCCATCCGTTTAACTTACCTTTCTCTGTCTTTTTTTCAGTGAATCTGCCGGTTAACGTTGCTGGAGAACTCTTGGTGGGTAGCGCCCAAGCTGCTCTCGGTTATAGGTACGACCATATTGTTCAGCATATGACGGACCAGTTTTCGAGCGATGAGCCTCTGGCTAGATTGAACGCCATCAAGAATCAGTCTTTCCATTTCCTTAATGCTATGATGAACTCCGAGAAATTTGAAGGGGAGTATTTGAAGCCTACGTTCTTTTTTGGAGACGTCTTGACCGTGGAGAACAATCATGTTCTGGAGGTGTCGGAGAATTAGAGTTTTGTCTCTAACGGGATGGCGATCCGCATCCCCCAGATGGAGCGACACTTCCCATTATCTTTGTTCAATATGCTCCCATTGGACCGGAAGATGGAGGAGACTTTAACCCCTACCAGAAGTGGGATGTTCGTGGGGAACATCCATTATAATAACAATCTGAAGTCCGTGACTGCCGGCAAGGTGCATACTAGCTATTTTGTGACGGGGTTGGTCCCAGGTTCTTTCCTGAATGTGGCGGGCCCTAACTTCACATTTTCTACCGCCGATACTTTTATAAATCAACTTGCTCGGAAAGGCTCCTATCCCGTTGGTCGGTTGATGTTCCCTGGTTGGGTACATCCTATTCTCTCGTGGACCAATTTGTCTACTTGGATCTTGCAGAAGTACGAGGCCTTTTTGTGCGAGATTGGACTTTACCACGCTATCCGAGGCACCAGTCATGGCTTGTCCATAAACAAGAAGCTGTTCATGTCTCTGCTGGAGATGTATAATTGTCGTACGGGGACCTTTTACACACCTGTAGGGGAAATGGGACTCGCGCTCCATGAAATGCACGCGGTCTCCAAGCTTCCTTGGGGGGACGAAGATTTTAAAGCGTATACTCCTACTAATGAGGAACTCGAAGATTTGGAACGACGGTATCCTGGCTTCGTGGCTCTTTACCAAGAGATATTGTGCCATTATGGCACATGTCATCAGATAACCCGAAAGGATAGTAACTCGGAAGGGAATGCTCCCCATACCAAGGACTGGGTGCACTATCTCTTCTCGACAGATGCCTCAGGTCATGTCACCTCTCGTCGCCCTCGATCTCGGGAAGCGGTTAAGGACTTGGTGTCGTCGGCTAAGAGAGTGGCCACTACCAGTGACAGATTCGTGAGCAAGACTGATGCTTTTGGTTACTTTTACCAGGATACTCAAGAGCTATCCGAGAAAGCGCTTCTGGCCGGATTTTTGATGATCTGGCTACGAAATTGTGTAGTCTCGGGAGGAGCCGGTTCTATTGAGAGAATTAGTCGTAACATCATCCTTCCGGCTGTGAAGTTAGTTTTGCGAATAAGGCTAGCTCTCCTCCCGGCCATGGTGTGTAGCATACACCGTGGCCTTCGTACCTTCACGTCCAAAGTCATTACTCGCGACGTGACCAAAGATTTTGAATGAACTGAGTTGCCCCATCACTATTTGATGGGGTGGCTGCTGATACATTATCCGTCTTTAATGAGACCGGGCTTTGAAGACGGTGTGACTGATGATGACGCATTCATCTTCCGCTATCGTGACGAGCCTTGGGAATGTGAGACCATGCGAGCTTGCCGGATGGCATTGGCAAGGGCAGATAAGTATCATATTTTCATATCCGTCCATCGCTTTACTGCCAGGGACATAGAGGCTGTACATATTGACAGTATCGCGCCCCCTCAGCTTCTGGATGGCCAGATGCTCCTATGGCTGCGTAACATCCGTCCCGCACATCTGGTGTATCGTAATCGCAATACTGTCTTTCTGGAGCCTTATCTGCCTAGCAGGTTTGCCCGGCAGTTTGGATACAGCCAACTTTGTCTGGACAGTCCCAGTTCTTGTCTGGGTTATGACGGTAGCCTTCTTGATGTTATCATGGCTTGGCAATATTATGATTCATTCCATACTCATACCATTTTCTCGGTCCCTGCCATTAAGGAGTCAGTGGAGATCTTGTATATGGCGGCTTTGTATCATGTCATGGCGAACAAACCCCCGGTCGGTTTTAACCCAGGTACCAGTTTTATTGTTGGTACCGGTCTGGAGGAAGGCTCTCAAGGGGCCATGAAAAGAAAGGCTAGAGCCAAAGTGCCTGATTTGGATTCCGCTGCTGAGGGTGATGAGGGCAACGAGCATGATAAAGATGACTCTATCCTTTCAGTGGCAGATGCAGAGGTGGGTCAGCCGCCTGTTTCGTCAGATGAGATGTTGGGGGATCAGTCCCTCGTTGCGCCTGGTCCTACTCCAAAATGTAGCAGGCAAGTTTCTCCTGTTGGCGGTGTTTATCGATCCCGGAAGCTGGTTGCGACTAGGCACCGCCCGCTAGCCATAAAAGAAAGTGGAGAAGAAGTCAACCCTGCGTCAGAGGTAACAAAATCGCTCTTGATTCCTTCTTCCTTCTTTCCTTCAAGCTTCAATTCTAATCGTCTTCGTTCCCTCTTTTAGGTGTCAGGAGAAGAAGAAGAGTTTCAAGATGTCGAGGCGGTGACCCAGGATGACGGGGACTCCCGTGAGCCAGTTCCTTTTCAAGATGACGCAGATCAATCTGTATCCCCCTTCAAGGTGACGGGGACAGAGGACGTGACTGAGTTTAACTCGGGGGTCGCAGGTGAGGGGATCATGCCAGTTGTGGATGAGCTGCAGCCTTCATGAGGAAGCCTATCTGCTCTATCATCATGTCTTTCGGGTTACGTCGATTGATTATTATTCTGGACATACAGGTCCTGCCCCTCCAGTGCCGAGGATGGACGTTGTTGAGACCACCCCAACCGAAGGGGCATTGGTGGAGAAGGGTGTACCTCCTCACCGTCCGACTCGTCTTGATGGGCCTTCTGGGGGCTCGAGTTTAGCGGACCAGTCATCGGGGCAGTCGGGGCAGGGAACGATGGTCTTTGCGTCATCCTCTGCTCTGGTGGCTCCGAGAATTGACCTTTCTGCCCTGCCGAGTATCCAAGCTTTTCGGGCGGCGGAAGATGAGTTGGCCGCTATTCATGCATCGTTCTACTCGGACTCCGTTCCCCTGGTGGCGAGCTCTAGCGTTACTTCTCTGACGTTGCCGTTCCTGCTTCCCCTGACACCATCCTCTGCTGAAGTTTTGGACGATGCGTTGCAGGACGTGGTTGCCAGTTTCCATCGTCATTTGAAGAGGGGAATCGAAGCCGCTGTGGAAAGAGGGACCTCCTTCACCTTGGCCCGACAATGCGCCCATGGTCAAGTAAATATCCTTAGGGATCTTCCTGGTGATGCAGGGATGGCTTCGCTTCTTGAGGCAAAATTGTTGGAGGCTGATCAGCTGGTGGCCGAGCTTCGAGTATTGCGGCAGGCTGATCTATCTGCTGTTATAAACGAGGAGCGGGATTCTCTTATCGCTGTTATAGAGAGGACCAGAGCTGCTCGGGATAGGACCAGACCGGCCATACTGAAGGATCTCAGCGACTTATCTGACCGGTATGATCAATTGAGTTACGCGAATGAAAATGTCACGGCTCGGGAGGAGTCTGTCTCTCGTGAGATTACTAAGACGCAGGAGCAGATCCTTGCGCTTCAGAAGAAGTTGACTTTCTTGGAGTCTGAACTCGAGACTGCCCGCAATGACAGGGGACTAATTGTTCGGGAGGCTGACAGGGTTACTCAAGCTTCGACTGACCTGGAGACTGTCTTGAAGAAATTGGAAGACTGTCAGGCGCTCCTGGGCTTGGACAATGAGGAGCAGTTACTCCAGGAGGCCGAGCGTCGCGCTCGGCAACGGATTGAGCGGGGGACCACCTCAGTGAGAAACCGCCTCCTAGAATTGAGTAATGCTGAAATGTAGTCGGCCTTTTCTTTTCCTCTTTTTTTTTTTGAAAGGGTGTGGTCCCGAAATATGTAATACTTTTTTCTTCCTTCAAAATAAAGAGTACTTTCAATTCTACCCTTCATTTGTATTGCTTGCTGCGCCTGTGATATTGTGGTGATGTTCTCCCCCGCATAGGAGATACATTTGTGGACCTGTTACCTATGGCATACCTTGGTTTTAGGTACAGATAACAAGCTTTGGTCGGGATACCTGAAACAGCCATGGCAAAGTGGTCGTGGGTGCTCTTGGTATTGGGAAAAGGAATACCGTAGAGCAGCTGGGCTCCTGGGGTATGATGAGATAGTATGTTTGTGCTAAGAAACTTAGCTGAAGATATTTGTGGGCCTATACAGAGGACATTTATGGTCAACAGAGGACATTTGTGGGCCTATTATCCTTGGCGTACTCCGGTTGTGGGTATAGATAATAGGTCAAAAGGGGATCATCATACTTACTCAGAGGTAATGAGGACATGGCAAGTATGAAGGTTTCTTCGACGGAGCCTTCCCATTCAGAGGTAATGAGGACATGACAGGAGTGGGCCCAATGAAGGAGGGCACATAGAACGACTCAGAGGTAATGAGGACATGGAAGTTCTATGTAAGGGGTGATTTGTTTTTGGCGGAAGTAGAACGACTCAGAGGTAATGAGGACATGGCCGTTTTAGAAATTTGTGGATCGATTACCTTTTTTTGTGCACTGAAAGTGCGGCTATTGGATCATGGGGGAGTATCTCCTCCAGGAAGGAAGTTCAGAGGTATGATCATACATAATTTTCTATCTGAAAGAGTGACCGGAATGTGAGTTCAGAGGCACCAACGGGTACATGACTCGAGAATCTTGGGAATGGTGAGCGTGAGTTCAGCGGTACCAGCGGGTACATGACTCGAAAATCTGACAAACTATGAGGGTGAGTTCAGTGGTATCAGCGGATACATGACTCAAAAATCTGGAAAACTATGGGGGTGAGTTCAGTGGTACCCGCGGGTACGTGACTCAATAATCTGGAGAATTTTGTTTTAGACATAATATTTCTTCAGGAACTTGCCGTTGACGGGCAACATAAGCAAGTCTCCGTTTTGCTTAGCGAGGCGGTAAGCTCCATTAGAGAACACGGCCTCGATGACAAATGGACCTTCCCATTTTAGCTGGAACTTGCCGACGGTCTTGTGAGTGATGACCATTGGCCTTCGGACCGCCAGAACAAGATCGCCCACTTGGAATGTTCTGATTTTGACCTTCTTGTTGAAGGCTCCTGAGATGCGTGCTTGGTATAGCTCGATCCTTTGCTGAGCTAGGAGGCGCTTTTCATCTAAGGCCTCCAACTCTTATAGTCGACGTCAGTAGTTGTCATCCGTCGTCAGTTGATAAGTGAGGACGATGCGGAGTGAGGGTATTTGAGTCTCTAATAGGAGAACTGCCTCACTCCCGTATACTAGAGAGAATGGTATGATCCCAGTAGCTGTTCGGACTGTAGTACGGTACGCCCATAAACACTCGTCGAGTTTCTCGTTCCAGTCGCGTTTGTTGGAGGAGACAAACTTCTTGAGGAGTTTGATGATTGTTTTGTTGAATGCCTCTGCCAACCTGTTCGCCACCGGGTTGTACGGTATCGAAGCGATATTCTGAATACGATGCTTATCGCAAAACCGATAGAAAGCGTGGCTCGTAAACTGCGGACCATTATCATGGATGATCCTTCGGGGCAGTCCAAAGAGGTAGATGACGTGATGCTTAAGGAAACTGATCACGTTTGAAGTCTTGACTTCTGTAAGTGGGACAGCTTCCGCCCACTTGGAGAAGTAATCAGTGATCGTAAGTATGAAGCGATGTCCTCGGGAGGAAGGTGGGGTGATTGGACCAATGATATCCATTCCCCATGCTTCGAATGGCCAGGACGCCACTGTCGGATGTAGAAATTCAGATGGTTGGTGAATAAAGTTCGCGTGGACTTGACAGGCTTTGCATTTTCTAGCATAATCTATCGTATCTACCACCATTGTGGGCCAATAGTAGCCCATTCGTCGAAGACGGTCTTGCAATTTGGGACCGGGCTGGTGGGCCCCGCAGACACCGTCATGAGCTTCTCGTATGGCTTCTTTGGCTTCTGCGTTTGACAGACACCGAAGCAGTAATCCGTCGTAGGAGCGGCGATACAGCATTTTCGTCTCTGTATCGTAGAAGAATATGAGAGAACGCCGTCTGATGGAAGTAGCTTCCTTTGGGTTCTCGGGCAGGATGTCGTAGCTGACGAAGTCGATGAATGGTTATCTCCAATCTGGGGCATCATCGATCGTCTGTGCGAAATAACTTGCCATGAATTGCACATTGTTTTGGGACAGACCAGTTCATGGCCTATCATATCCACTGATTGGCGATCATAGTTCGGAACTGCTAGGGAAGCGGCAAGACCAGCTAAGGCATCAGCTTCGATATTTTGGAGTCTGGGGACATGTTCGATGAAGAACCCTTCGAACGACGAGATAACGTCAATCGCTATTTGGTGATAAGGGATCATGTCTTCGTGGCGGACCTCATATGAGCCCCGTATCTGATTGACGATTAGTTGGGAATCGCCGTATGCTTCAAGGTATTCTACCCCCAGCTCTCTTGCGAGTTGGAGGCCAATGACCAGAGCGTTGTACTCGGCCACATTGTTAGAGCAGGGCTCGGTGAGGGAATAAGCGCGGTTAATCACCAATCCGGAAGGGGAGATCAGCACTACCTCGACTCCGACGACTATATTGCCTTTAGGTCCGGTCCTCGAAGCACCGTCGAAGAACATTCGCCATATATCATCGTGAGAGGTTGCATGCGAGTCGGCGACCTCATCTGGGATCTCTTCATATATTCTGGAGGACTTCGAGCCTGGGTGGGCTGCTAAGAAGTCTGCCAGGGCTTGACCTTTGACTGCCTTTTGGGGGACGAAGATCATATGATAAAGGGACAGCAATATTGCCTATATAGCGAGGCGAGAGCTGAGTGCCCCTGGTTTGGTCATGAGGACCCTGAGAGGGTTGACTTGTGAGATCACATGTATCGTTTGTCCAGTGACATAGTGCCGCATTTTCTGAATAGCGAACACCAGGGCAAGGCATTCCTTCTCCACAGCGGTATATCGGTGCTCTGGCCCAATCATCATTTGGCTGAGGTAATATATGGCTTGCTCATGGCCTGTATCGTTGTTTTGTGCGAGCAGAGCCCCGAGGGAATGTTCCATTGCTCGTACATAGAGCAGGAATGGTTTTCCAGGAACCGGGGCCACCAGAACTGGAGGATTTGATAAATATTCTTTGATGCTGTCGAAAGCACGCTGACATTCCTCGTCCCATACGAATGAGACTCCTTTCTTCATGAGGTGCGTGAACGGTCGGTATCTCCCGGAGAGGTTGGAAATAAACCTCATGATGTAAGCTAGCCTCCGTTGAAGGCCTCTGAGTTCGCGGAGATTTCTTGGGGGACCCATCTCCATAATTGCCTTCGTCTTCTCAGGGTCTACATGGATACCCTGTGCAGTGATGATGAATCCCAAGAACTTCCCGCTGGATACGCCCAGAAAGGACTTCGTATGGTTCATTTTCAAATTGTACGCTCGTATTAGGTCGAATACCGTCCTTAGATCCTGCAGATGGTCTCCCTTGTAGCGACTCTTAACGGCTATATCGTCAACATAGCACTACACTGTCTTACGTAAGTGGTTTCTGAAGATTATGCTAATGGCTCTTTGATATGTGGTGCCAGCATTCTTCAAACTGAAAGGCATGACTGTGTAGCAGTACGTGCCAATTGGCGTTCGGAATGATGTATGCTTTTCGTCATCAGGAGACATTTTGATTTTGTTGTACCCTAAGAAGCCATCCATGAATGACATACGTTCGAAGTCGCAGGTATTGTCGATCATGATGTCTGTGATAGGAAGGAGGAATTCATCTTTGGGGCACGCCTCGTTCAGATTACAGAAGTCGATGCAGATTCGAATCTTTCCATTCTTCTTGAGGACGGGTACTATATTGGCGACCCAATCGGGATGTTGCCCCTCACGAATGAAGCCGCTGGCTATCAGTTTGTTGACTTCGGCTTCGATCGCATCCATGATGCCTGGGCGAAAGCGTCGCTGTTGTTGCTTGACTGGCTTCGCATCTGGCCGAATGTTGAGTTTGTGAAGAGCAATGTCGGGATTTAACCCTGGCATGTCTTCATAGCTCCAGGCGAACACATCAATGTATTTTCTGACAAGTTCTAGCAGGGACTCCCGTTCTTCGTCTGCTAGGCTTTTACTGACGAAAATTTATTTTGGAGAAGATTCGCTGCCGAGGTCAACTTGTATGTCTTCATCTTCAGTAGGAGGTTCTCTTAGTTCGAACCGCTTTTACCATTGTGCATCCAATTGCTGGGCCCACGGCTCTAGCTCGAGGATTTCGAGGATGTCTTCGTCTTCTTCGTATGCGTCGGCGAATGCCATGTTGACTGTCATGACTTGTCTGAACACATCTCCGATGCTGGTATCCGAGTCCGAAGTTGGTGACCCGGTTGAATGTGACTGCCAGTCGCATTCTTCATCTGAACTCTCAGAGATTGTAGTAGGCGTTACATACCCCAACTCGCATCGAGTTTTGCTATAGTAGTCTCATAGTTTGCCCGCCGGGACTGGCGGCTTCAAAGGTAATCGTCGTCCGGTGCCGTAGTTCAAACCTGGCGTCGTCTCCAGATCATACCCCTATTTCGGCATGATATATTTGGATTGAGGGCTATAGAGATACAGAGGCAGTCTCCCGGCATCTGACCCGAGGTCGACTTCCTCTATGGTGAAGGGATGCGGGTTGTTCGTCCGGCCGAAGATGATTGGATGGTCCCCTCCCTCGATTATTCGGTAAGCGTCTTCTACTGGAGTAAGCTGGATCGCGGTGGACACATTTGTCACCTGTGTGTGTAGGTGAGTGCCTATATCGTGTTCCATAGCATACATTGTACATAGCTTATTGAGCTCGGTGTAGTTCAAAGATAACCCTTTATTGATGAAGTAATGTATCTTTTCTAGGGGGATTACATCATCAGCGGAGGGGACATCAGTATGGGCAGCCACATACTTGGCTAGCTCCGGTTCCTCTTCGGCTACCCCCTGTGTAAATAAAGACTGAGAGGACGACCTGGAAAGCTTGATTGTCAGTGGTTCAGTTGATGGAGCAGAACGTGGAGTCGTTGGCAGACTAGCGACCCCCAGTTTGGCACTTGACATGGAGCGAGGAGTGGCTGGTTCGCTAGAAGTGTCAGACCTTGCATCGGGATGACGACCCTTCTTGGGAAGGCGTATCGTCAGTGACCTATCGGAGGGATTGAGCTTCTTCGTTTGGGGTTGACCGACTCTCGGCAGTCTGATTGTCAGTGGCCCCGTTGTGGGTCTCGACACTTGGCCAGACCTTGGCAGCCGGATTATCATCTGCTCTTCCTGCGCCGAGAGGCTGATCGCGTCCTTCCGTAGAGTGGGGGTAAGGGGTGCGAACTTGCCTGGTTTACGAGCTTGGAGGTGGATCGTCAGAGGTTCTTCTGATCCTGTGGCCATTTCGGTACCAGCTTGTTCATTTCCTTCATCAAGGTGCCTCTTCGACTTTTCGTATAGGCAGGAGTCTGAGTAGTAAGATTCGACCCCTTTGAAGGGATCGATATCAGCAAATTCCGTCCTCACGAAGCCGTGTTTGTCGATATTTTTGAAGCACTGTTGTAACGTGGAAGGCACGATCATGTAATCGTGTATCCATGGGCGCCCCAAGAGGATGTTGTAAGAAGTGTCTGCATCTATGACGTAGCAGGTGACTTCGGATTGGAGGTCGCCAATTTGACACTTCAGACGAATCTTCCCAATAGGGTAGCTCCTGCCCAAATTGAAACCGCTGATGGCGGTGCTTGTAGGCGTCAGACGATGTATTGGGATGCGGAGATGATGTAGCAGACCCTTCGGGATGATGCTTATGGAAGAGCCAGGATCTATGTGCATCCGATCCACCTTCACGTTGCTGATGTATCCCGTGTAGTATAGCGGGCGATCGTGTAGGTTGGTTTTGATGAACATATCCTGCGGAGTGAAGACGATGTTGGGCATTGCTCCTGTGCAGGCACTGTCTTGGAGATCCACGGGTGAGTCCTCCCCAGTGAGGTTGGATTGAGCCAGATAGACATCGGCATTTTGGTGTGCTTCGCTTAATGCGATACGAACGTCCTTGGAGAGCCTTAGGAGTTCGTCAGTGACGACTTGGCCGGTGTGTTAGCCAATTGTGCTAAGATGTGAAAGTTGTAGGGCCTCTCTAGTCCTTGGGATGCCTCTTTTCGGAGGGATTTATCGAAGCGAGTCTCCCTCGGCCTAGGCTTCTCGATCGTCGAAGGCTGAGGCGGTCCCGGAGCATCAGTTGTAGTGGGTTGATGATTTTCAGCTGGATTGTCAACCACAGGTTGGGATTGTGCTCCGGACCGCGTGAAGACGGCTGTAGCTTCCTCGTTGTCTGCCGAGATTGTGTGGTAGGTCCTGACTTTTCTACTTTTCTTCTTGTTGGTGGAAGATGGTGTGGGCCGAGTCACTTCTGATACCAAGTCTGGATGGATCCACATGACCTCCCTTCGTGATGTGGTGAGGGGTACTAGACTGGTAGCTTGATCTCGGGGAGGTAGAAGAATGGTAATCTCCATTGTCGCTAGAGGAACGGGGACCGCCCCGTCTTGAGTCTCCGTTGGAGGGAAGCTGCCGAATTGTACGGACACCATATTGGCCGCCACGGTTACCTCTTCGAAATCGATGGCCAGAGCGTTTGAGTCGATGAGGTTTTGGATGTACCGTTTCAGCTGGTAGCAATCGTGTGTAGCATGATGAACATAACGATAATAATGGCAGTACTTTGGATTCTCCATCTCTGCCGGCCGCGGTTCCCGTCTTGGTGGAGGAAGCTAAATTCTGTCCCCTTGTATGAGCATGTCCAAGATGGGCTTGACGTGACCGTCTTTGAAGGAGTAAGTGATTTACGGCCATTGTTTGTCTGCTGGCTTCGGCTCAGGTTTTTGTGCTGTATCGGCCACCATAGCCTGCTTTCCCTTGCTGTTCCGATTGTTGGAGGGGCTACCCCCATTATCGTTGTTGGGACGCTTGCCCTTGTTTTCTCCTTCTGAGATATGCAATCCCAGTTGGCGAGCCTTCTTCAGTCATTTTTCGGCGCTTGTGGCGCTGATGATGAACGTCTTCCAATCTTTGAATTGACTTTCGCCCATCCAGAGACTGATCGTTGGAAGCAGTCTCTTTTGGCAAATTTCAATTAAAGAGGAATCTGGATTTCCGGAGGGCAGCTTCATGGCGGTTTGGCGGAACCGCTCAATGTAGTTCCTTGTCAGCTCCTTCTCCCCTTGGACGACGTCCATGAGGGTGGACATGGTGACGTCCTGTCCTACTTCATAGAATCTCTTCAAGAACAGGCGCTTGAAGCCGACGAAGGAGTGGATGCAATTGTCTGGCAGATTGCGATACCAGTCGAAGGCGACTCCTTCCAATGCCCTAATGAATAATCGCGTGAGGATAGCATCATCATGGGGCAGATGGTCGGTGGTGACCTCGAAGTAAGTGATGTACCGGCTTGCTGAGGTCTTGCCATCATACGAGTTGATATTGAACGGCTTATATTTTGGTGGAAATGGAACATCCCTCCATTCAACAGGGTATGGTTGCCGTATTCTGAGGTCTTGAGCATTTTCTCGGGCATGGAACATGGCTCGGAGCTCCTGAACCTCTCTTCTTACTTCTCGGGCCTCATCTGTCGCGGTAGGGGCTGTTATTTCGGGAGGATTATTGCACGGGTTCGGTGCCGCTGAGTTCGAGTCCGCATTGACCGCGGGACCTGTGCTTGTTTGGCCAGGTGTTCCTCCTTGCAGAGTTGGAAGAGCCGCCTTGATTTCATTTACAGATTTGACCAGGGCCTGTAGTATGGCCTCCAGAGTATCGATGCGCTGGCGATCACTGGAACCACTTTGATTGCTGTCTGTCATGAACACCGTCCTTATATGATAAGAAACAGAAGGGACGGTGGAAGATGTATCCTCCGAGTCATACCCATGTACCGAGAAGTCATCGGGATATGTGGGAATATTCTCTTCTGGTTCGGACTCGGAGGGAATAGTATCCCCGGCTTCAGAGCTTGCTTCATCTTGAGAGTCGTGGACGTCCTCGGGGATGCCAGCCTCAGCTATATCTGATGGAGGAGTTATCTCCCTTGGCTCACCTTCTTGGAATATTGGATTGTTATGCTGGCTTGGAGGGGTGCTACCCCCAGCCCCAGCAACCCCCTGCGTTACGGACGACGGGCCTTCCACTGTGGCAGATTTCGTCTTAGAGCGAGTACCTTAGAAAACTCCGATGGTGGGCACCCGCTTAGACGACAGTCTTTTAGTTGCAGTGGTTGAGGTCTTCGGGCTGGAGATGCTTGCCTTCTTTCCTCTCCCCTCGACGGGGACTTTCTGAGTGGAATTGCAGGAGACAACAGGAGGTGTCTCGTCTTCTGAGCTCGGATGCTGTAGTCTTTGGAAGACTGACGGCCGGCCTTCCGTCACTGCCGCGTTGTTGCAACAGCAGTTGACGATGATTTGGGTACAGTGACGTCCAAGCGAGGACCCTTTGCACACCGAAGCCCCTTCTCTTTCCTTGCGCTTGTGGAGGATCGCCTCACGCAGGTCAGACGAACCACTTTGTCCTTTTGCTGCCGGAGGCTGGACTCGAGCGGTCTTATACAACTTTCCATCAGAGGCCCGCGTGATAGTCAACGGGACGTCCCGATAGTCAGAGGTTGGGGCAGCTGACTGGGCTTGATGAGCCCGCGCTGCCCTAGACTTTTTCTTTTTAGCACTTGCGGGTGCGTAATAGGAAGAGTCTAAGTTGAATACCACAGAGTCTGGCTTATCATCCAGAGACCCATCAGGGTCAGGATCGTATGAGAGACGGTCGAAGACTGATTGAGAGAAGCGTGAAACAGCCGCTATGCGGCTAGGATTGGGAACCGTGCAGGCTGTCTGCATGCGGCTATTTTTAGCTGCCGAAGGAGTTGCTTTGGTGCGATTAGTAGGAGTCGCGATCGTGCAGGCTGGCCGCATGCGGTTGGCAATTGTGGCTGCATGGGTTTTCTGCAAGAGATTGACTTCAGTAACTGCATAAGCTTCGTCTGTGTGGTTGGCAACTGTAGCCGCATAAGCTATGCGGCTGACAGATGTGACCGCATGAGTTTTCTTCATGCGGCTAGCGGATGTGGCCGCATGAGCTTTTTCCATGCGGCTAGCACCCTTATGCGGCTCGGATCGCGTAGAGTTCCTCTTTGCCCCTGCAAGTCCAGCATCATAGTGTTTTCTTCTGCCGGACTTGGGGACAGCAGAGTTGCCTACGGTCTGAAGTAGGGCCGCAGGAGAGTCTTGCTCGCCGTCTTGAACAACAGAGGGTATCTCTGCAAGAGCTTCAGTAGGAACGAAAGATCGGGGTCTCCACTCCTTGCGGGCCTTCTTCGTGCGGGCTCGTATCTGGACCGGGCCAGCGCTCTTGTCGGAGAGCATTTCTTCGAACGCCTGTTGGTCGAACCGGGCGACCATCTTCTGTTACGTGGAGCCAAGCTTGGCTGCATCCGATTGCATCACCAACTCCTCAGCCGTGGAGAAGTTTATCCCCAGCATAGTCGCCATCGTATTTGCCATGAAATATAAAAGAACAGAACAATTATCGGAGGACCGGACTTTTACTTCACGTTACAAACTCGCTTGTACAAAGAAAGCCTAGGAACGAAAACCTAGGTACAGCAGTCTAAGTACAATTGTTTATTTTAGATTCTGGGGGGTGACGATAGAGGCTCGGAAAGGCGACGGCAGCCCTGCCTTACTTCTTGGACGATCGGTATGCAGCCTTGGCTCCTGTGAAGAGATGGTTGGCGTTGATGAAGAAATACTCTTCTTGCTCTCCCTCTATTACTCTTCTGGCTTCTCTCTCTCTCTGTGTATTTTCTCTCTGATTATTGGGGGAGTCTCTCTGTATGGGCGTATCTCTATTTGACAGTATATATATTACAAGGGAATGTCACCTTGTTATTTATAATAGTGGGATGTGATCATTAGGGTTGCCAATGATTGCCTCTTGGAGATGGCGACGGCCTGTGGATTGGTCAATCTAGGCCGTTCGCTTTTGATTGTGACGAATCCGAGCCATTGAGTGTAGATTACACCAAATCCCATCAGCAATTAATGCTGATTGGAATAAATCTTCCTCATAATGGTCTTCTGATGTCTGCAAATAAATTAGATTTATTCTCCTGCCACGTGTCCCAGATTATTGGGATTTGACCCAATCTTTGATTGCAATAAATCTGAGGAATTTATCGGCTTAGGACACGTGTCCTAGGAGCCATTGGGGGATCTGAACCGCATGACGAGTGAGCCGCATATGATTTTAGGCCGCATATGGTTATGGCCACGTGTCAGGGCTGCCTGGGTAGTGGCCCTCCCTCGAGCCTTTGAACCACATGGAGGTGATCATTGCTAGCCGCATAGGGATACATCCGCCTGAGCCGCATGGGAATGGTCCTCTTGAACCGCATGAGAAGTTTTTTGCTCGAGCCGCATGAGACTGTCTCGGCCTGAGCCGTATAGGACGGCTTCATTCTGAACCGCATGAGAAGTCTTTGCTCGAGCCGCATGAGGCTGTCTCGGCCTGAGCCGCATAGGACGGCTTCATTCTGAACCGCATGAGAAGTCTTTGCTCGAGCCGCATACGAACGCCCACGTGGCAAGGCCACGTGGCATTTTTATGGCTCTCAGGAGATTTGTGTCAGAGATCTCTTTTCTCTTCCCTAGAAGTCTGTCATTATGACAGAGTCATAATTACTTCTTTTTGTGTCAGGGCTGTCACTTTTTCAGAGTTGTCAGCCGTCAAACAATTAATACGAGAGGACAGAGGAGAGGGCTGTCCCGCCACGTGTCTTCTGAGCCGCATGGGATGTCTTGGGCCGCATAGTCCCTTATGTCGCATAACTCTCTGAGCCGCATGGGCTTTCTGAGCCGTATGGGGTTCTTTGGCTGCATGGGTCATTTTTTTAATATTTTTCATGCTTCTACAAGACCCCCTTCAAAGTTTTTAATTTGCAAAATTGAAATACTTTGAATAAGAAGCACGGCTGTGTTTTTCTAGCCGCATATGAAACTCTGACCGCATAGAGATCTTGGCCGCATAGATTGTTCAGCCGCGTAGGTGGTTCAGCACAGGGGACTGTTCAGCCGCATAGCTTCTCGCCACGTGTGTCACAAGAAAGAGTACAAGAATGTAAATGCACAAGACCATAGAAAAGTACTTGCCTTGCTCCAAAAAACCAAGGGTAAAGAATGGAGCTGGATGTCCTCCTGTTATGATTTATAAGTTGGTTAATTTCTAAAAAATTCTAGTTTAGTTATCATGAAAATCTAACTATGTTTTAACTATAAATTAGATATACTAGTTTGTTTAGTTTTCTATTAAGAACTATTTTATAAATCAGTTGATAGCTAGATCTACCAAAACCATGAGAACTCTGAATTTTATAGTATATAGTTATGTCATAACACAAAGTCAAAAGAAAGGAAAATCCTAAGTTAAACAACATCACAAACATATTAATTTATATATAACCACTTAGCATAACAACTAGAGTGGTTACAATTTTAAATATTAATAAGAAACTTGTACTTATCAGGACTAGGTTGTCACAGACCCAAAATACTATGAATTACAACATTTAAAACCCACTAGACCCTGTTCACAGTCACCCACACTATTATGATGTTTCAAACCCAACGGCTAGTATAAGTTTGCTTGAATTTGAGCCACCCTTCTACAGGTCAGAGTTCAATGTCCAAAAGTTAGATCGACACCAAAAAGGATTAAACTCAAGCTGCACATAACTGAACTACCAACAGACACAAAACTCACAGATTGATCAACTGTTAGACAACACCCAGAAGCCAAACACAACTCCAAGTTGAATGGCAGCCAACGACAACTATCAATAGTATTTAAAATGAAAACAATCATCACCAAAATCCCATCAACCCAAACAATAATCTACATAAGTTACAATTATAGATTCAAATTGGATTAATTCTCCCAACCGAATCAAAATATACAACTTAAATAACTTAAAGTCAAGAAAAATATAGAAGTATCCAGCAATCAAATAGGCCGAATGCAACTGCTCAACATCTCAGGAGGATTTCTCCAAGTGCAACCCATTCTACTGACTTCGATACTACCATCAACCAATGGTTAAAAGCACCCGACACCCTGTATCGAACACAAAGCCACAGCAACCATGGTAGACACGAACGCAATACTGAACAATCACGACACGAATGCTGGACACAAATAACACAACCGACATTACCTCCAAAATCGAGCTAAACGACAACGGAGCAAGAGTCTTAGAAAATTACCTGGAAAAGAAGGATTGAGAGAAAACTCGACTTCAACTTTTGGATCCAACTTCGCACTCGAAGAATCAACAGGTCTAAAATCCCAGATCAAATCAAGAATCCAACCGAACAATCTGGCATAAACCAAAACCGATCACCAGTTGCAAAGTTTAAAATAGCCCAGGAAATAAACTCTTTACCAAGTAACACTCACCGACCCCATCGATCGAATAATTCAAAAGCAAACTGGTTTCGATCAACTGACCGGATTAATCGATCGATCTACATAATTGATCGGAAGCAATAAATTACTGTAAACAATTAAAAGAAGACGATTCGAAAGAATACTCGATCTCAACGCACCTTCTCGATGACTCAACGTCAGAGCAGGAACGTCGCCACAAGGGTTGATGTTCGAATGACTGACGTCTGCGCTTCGACCTGACAAGTTCCAGATTGAAAACAATTGTTCAATCAAAACAAGGAGAATGAAGAATAGATCGAAAGAGGAACTCACCACTAATGACGTTCTGGACGGAAACTCGAACCCACAGTTGAATCGATCGACTCCATCCTTGCTATCAACTCTGGCCGATCATCCAAGAGGGAGGGATTTGATTAGGTATTGAAAGATCAGCTCTACAGCTCTGGATCTGAAGATCTAGCATCGTTCGAGAAGACTTACCAGTGAATCTCAAGATCAGAAAGAATGATAACCTCTCGGAGGAGTGATGTGTACCACTGATGTTAGAGTAGCGCCGTCGCTGTCTCCAACTTTGACTCGACAGAGAAGAATTATGGTGGAAGAGGGTTCTCACCGCTAGGGAAAGGCTCACGCGCTGCGATGAACGGAAAGCCGTCGAGCGTCGCCGTGAGCTCAACGCTGAGGTAGCACTGCTACGGATATAGACGTCGGAGAAACGGAAGCCGTCGGTTGCCATCGTCATCTCCTTCGTCTTCACGCCGGCGGCTAGAAATCAGGGTTAGGGTTAAGAGGTAGTTTGGGAAGAAATTAAGAAGAGTGGAGAGCTCGAGAGTCCTCCAGAGCAAGATTGAAAGGAAATAGTGAATTCTCTCTCCAGATTCCCTTATATTTGCATAACCAAACTTTACAAAAAAGGCCCTCCGCAGTTTGGTTCTTAAGCAGAAAAGTCCCCCCTTTCCCTATTTTATGAGCATAAAAATCAGTTAGAAGAAAAAATGTTAAGAGGTTACAAATGGTTAGGAAGAGTGGGGACCACAATTAGTTTGTTACAACTAATTTGAATTTGAATTTCTGTTCAAAAATTAATTCCCTCCAAAATAGATCACCAAATTTATTATTTAAAACTAACTTATTATTTGAAACTTAAATCAGCAATTGTTATTATTAGAAATGCTTTCGAAAAAATTAAATTCCTATTTCTCAAAATAGGGAGGTGGAGTTACAGGTACGTCAAATCATAACTTGATTTCTTAAATGATGGAGGGGCGGTCATTTCATGATTCCACGTTGACAACATATTCTACAAAATAGGGTATTCTTGGTTCAAGGCCCTACCTAACTTATAAAAGTTGGCTAACTGTGCGAATTGTCGTTACAAAACTTCTGTGAAAGTTAATTTCTGAAGATCAGCACGAGAATATTGGACACTTCTAACCGCTCTTACGAATTCTAAGTGGCCTAGATATTGCCATGGCATTCTTGCTCTATAACTTCAAAGAGCCACTTCCTATAGGGGTTACGTTTCATCAAGATAGCAGACTTTTCATATTCGAATATAACTAAAACTTGCTAGTTCAAAAAGGATTTCATTCTCCGCCTATCATGGATAACTAAGAGATGCGCTTGAAAGATTTTAGGGACAGAATAATTTACGGTGAAGAGAGGAGTGTCCATAATAATATGTGGAGGAAACTTTCCATAAAATATGATTAGGTAAGTGTCTGGTACCTTTAAGTCATAGTAACTAGGATATACGAGTTGGTGTTTGGTATCGTGTAGGAGGCTTGTGCTCGCTTGATGGAACACATATGTTATGGGTGTAATATATCTTGCATGGATCATGGGGACTCAGTTTGATTTGAGGGAATGAGTCAATATGCCTGGTTAAATAAAAATTGGACAAAAATAGGCCTCTATGGTTTGTTCTAGGGGTAATGTGTCAGCCATGTGGTGTAATTGGAATGGGCGCATGAATGAGCATTTATGTAGGATAGGGATGTCATGGTGTAGATTGTCTGGTCTAGTTTATGAGTGTGAAATTTATTGGTAAATAACAGCTAGTATGTGTTTTCAAATATCAAAGTCACTGAAGAGGTTATCAATTGATACTGATAGAAATGGACGTTATAAACCATGGGTTTATTAGACCTAGTAGAATCAATCTATCCCAATCATTTGCTAATCCTTTGAGAGGCTTACCTATTCCCTTCAAAAGATTTATTTCAAAATTAAAACTAAGGTACGATTCTATGATAGAACAGAATGTAAAGAATCAAGGTTGCGATCTTTTACCGCAGTTATCTAAACACACAAGTAAGTGATGAAAATACAAGAAGGTCGTATTACAACTTTCAAACAGTTGAAAGAATGGTTATGAACATAATCCAGTTGGCATCCCATCTTAAAGGGTTGAGCTTACTAGTTCAAGATTCTACCTACCTTATAGGACTTGGTAAATCGGGAAAGCACAATAGTAGGGTTTCTAAGGAGGTCCAATTCCAAGGAGGTGTACGAAAGTGTGAGACATTTCTAAACATAGTCGCAGACTCTATAGAAAGCCTATATATCACTTATTTATCATTACTCATGTATTGATCATGTTTTATCTGGGCAATAAGAGAGGTCTTGGTCAAGCACATCTGAAAACAAGATGGTACAACGGAATTCCCTTCGTTTCATAACATAGGCTATAAAGAGATACAGTTACGAAATCTATGGAAGAATAAGTAGTGAGCCAAGAGGTGGGTCCCACATTGTAGAGGTAATGACCTATTTCATCAAGTATGGTTTTATGGTCCAACTATGACAATAGGCATGAATGGGTTTAACTGAGTCCTAATGGGTTTCTATTTGGACATTAATCTTTATTCAATGAATCTTTTGTTTTTAATATATGTTGGCTGGACAAGATCCATAAAATCAATCTATGCCATCTCTATTAGGTTAGGGTACCCTAAATTAGGTTCAAACTCAAGTGGTTGGGCTAATTTCCCGTCGTATTGGTAGAATAGGTTCTATAAGTCATGAAGATGTGCCCTCCGTGACTTTTGTGTTTAAGCAACACAAGGGGCCTCTATTGGGTGGCACACTAGTGGCATATGCGTAGAGGGCTTCGAGTAGATCACAACCATATATTAGGCTAAAAGGTTTGAGTCGAGGTTGGATCTCTAATCGCAGTCAGAAAGTATTTCGGTATTACGGTAAGGGTTATTATTGGCCGTTATGACTCAAAAGTTACAGCATGAAAATAGAGTACAAAAGAACATGTTTTAGTGGGACATGATATACCTAGATGAAGGTAGACTCCTCTAGACCTTGCATATGAAATTTGTTGGAAGGTAACAGCTGATCTCGTGCTCCGAATATCGATGTCACGGTAGGGGACATCAAATGATCTAAATGGAAAGTGGGAGTTCATGGGGCACTAGTAATCATCCTAATGGAAATCGACTTATCCTGATCAATCAGTAATCTCCGTATAACCTACAATTTAGAAGGCTTACATTCTACTCACTTAGAAGCTTAGACCTGGTTTTAAAAAGAATTTTAAAGTCATGATATCATACCTCGACTCTCGATAATAAAAATGAGGCATAACGTGATACGGTAGATATCAATCAAGTTCAAGGATCGTTCCTCGATTTCTAATAAATGGAAAATGAATGCATTCAATGATATATGTGTCGATAAAACATGATGACCCACTCCTCCATAGTATACGAGAGTCTATCGGACGGATAACAAACTCTAAAGCACGTCATATGAAAGATCTCCAATGACTAAGTAGTAAACTTCTACTTGTGTTAAGCCTGCCAGACTATGGTTATAAGGGTTCTAGTGGTATCGAATGTAGTGCTCAGACATCACTGTTGATAACTAGTATAACATAATGATGGGGCATCATGCTACCAATATTGGCTAGGCGGGTGAAGGTGTTGTTCTAATGCTAAGTCACTTCTTTGATAATAGAATTTTGTACCTAGAGTAACATCTGTTGTATCTCTAATCTTGGAATGGGTGTCTACGATAGTCCTTGCAATGCTTGTCCTTGTTTTTAGTCTATCCTCTCTTGTCTAAACTGTGGGGGCCTAGTCAAGTAAGGGTTGAGTTAAGGCATACAGGTTGCTAGTTAAGCCAAGAATCAAGATGAATAATTGGAGGCTCACAATAATTGGTTCCTAGGGATTAGATAGTCTCCTAGGTTTATGTTTAAACCAAGGGTAAGATCGTACTCATTTTTAAGCTCAAAGGACTAAAAGGTCACGATATTAGTTTCAGGGTCAAGGGAAGGACAAGTAACTCAAGCCTAGGTTGTAGTCTTATAACTGGCCGATGGTAGCTACACTTGTGTATACAACTATCATTGCCATGGGGGATACTCTGTATCTATTTATCAAATACGAGCATTCGTCTTTCCAAATCAGTGAAAGACAAAAGCAACAAAGAGTTCAAGAAAGATGTCATCGAATACAATTACGCGATTCAAAGGCGAATGTATAATTTAAGAAAAATTGTTAATGCAGTCACGGATGAGATCCTAGATATCTCTATATATCAATCCACGTAGAATAATTATATGAAGAGCGAACCAAGTGCACTATGGTTGATCAGACCATAATATATTGATTCTAATTAGACAATATATTAGTGGGCGTCCCCAGTATACATGTCCTGAAGAAGCTCGATAAAGAATAAGCTTTCAAAACTAGGCTATAAATTGCAACATCGTTCATGATATTGCAGAGTATAAGTACGGAAGATAATGTTAAAAGCAGTAATAAATACTTCAAGTTTCACAAGGATCTAAGTCTTGTCCGGTGTTCCTACTTATACAGTCGTCCTACTGTCTCTTGTATCAAGCCTTGGTTGACCAATGAGGTATAGGCTACTAAACTCTATCTTCTAGCTAAACATATCTTCCTACACAAGCATATTTTCATTGTCACCAAGTTATACTTCATTAACTGGTTATAAGAATACGGGGTGGTAGGCCATGAGGCATACTACCCAACTTATAAAAGTCAACTAATAGGGTGATCGAACAATATAACACGTATAACTAGTATGAGTCCTTTTCCTAACCTTTTTTATCAAGCACGAGGGGAAAATATAAGATTTCACTGTGGGAAGGAATCAAGCAGAAGAAAATTAAGGTAGTCAACCGAGAGTTCGAAATTGGATATCAAGAGAGGAGATCAAGCTTGTGGATGAGATTCCTATTCCTAATCCTATATGCAGGCTCACATCGGTACAGTAACGTAACCGAAATGACAAACTGGACCTGTATGGGCCACCACAAAACATATAACGCCCAGTCCCAAAATACTTAGGACGAAGTACGTAGACATGCCAGCTGTATACATACGAAGTATACTCCAATGTATGGAACCCTTGTATGTATACATAAGCTGTAAAATGCAGTGAGCCATGATAACTAAATCTCATCCACAAAATCAAACGAATAATGATATAAATCAACTCAAGAATTTGTCACTTATATATGTAGTTGGGCAGAGACAAATCTACTACCAACTATTTTAAATGAAATAAAATATACAAGGTAATGATCGAATAAAATGGCAAGTCGAACCAAGAGCAATCCTCTTCGAAGAAATGGAAAAGATCACAGTCTTGGCTAGAACACCTGAAAAAAATCATAAAACACACACCGGGAGAGATAACCAGGTCCTTAGAGGGACGTAACAAGATACATAAAGAACATGCCATATAAACTGTGATATATAATAAATAAAAGAAAGGTATATACAAAAGGGTGCCTACCAGTTCTACAGTGATAATACAGTTAAGAACAAATTCAATGCATGGGTACTCTGGCTACAGGTACAGAAAACTCAAGTATAGTCCTACCAGGATACCAGGGACCTCAAAGCATAACATTCAATGAATGTCAGCGGCCAGCAAGAAATCAGGTATCGGGATCCAGGACCGTATCTCCAGCGATGATAATCGACAATAATAGGAAAGTCCATACGTGGCCCATATATTAAGGAAATGTTCTCCCCTCCCAATGCCTAGTAGGGTCACATCCATGACTCATAGGAACCTCTAGTAAATGCCAAGTCCACTAGCATGCAAATCTATTGGCAGTTACTCCAAACCGTCGTACGCCTCATACGTATCGGTGGCCGGCCAACTACGCGAGTATATATCCTATAGAAAGCCTAGGTATCACTTATTTATCATTACTCATGTATTGATCATGTTTTATCTGGGCAATAAGAGAGGTCTTGGTCAAGCACATCTGAAAACAAGATGGTACAACGGAATTCCCTTCGTTTCATAACATAGGCTATAAAGAGATACAGTTACGAAATCTATGGAAGAATAAGTAGTGAGCCAAGAGGTGGGTCCCACATTATAGAGGTAATGACCTATTTCATCAAGTATGGTTTTATGGTCCAACTATGACAATAGGCATGAATGGGTTTAACTGAGTCCTAATGGGTTTCTATTTGGACATTAATCTTTATTCAATGAATCTTTTGTTTTTAATATATGTTGGCTGGACAAGATCCACAAAATCAATCTATGCCATCTCTATTAGGTTAGGGTACCCTAAATTAGGTTCAAACTCAAGTGGTTGGGCTAATTTCCCGTCGTATTGGTAGAATAGGTTCTATAAGTCATGAAGATGTGCCCTCCATGACTTTTGTGTTTAAGCAACACAAGGGGCCTCTATTGGGTGGCATACTAGTGGCATATGCGTAGAGGGCTTCGAGTAGATCACAACCATATATTAGGCTAAAAAGTTTGAGTCGAGGTTGGATCTCTAATCGCAGTCGGAAAGTATTTCGGTATTACGGTAAGGATTATTATTGGCCGTTATGACTCAAAAGTTACAGCATAAAAATAGAGTACAAAAGAACATGTTTTAGTGGGACATGATATACCTAGATGAAGGTAGACTCCTCTAGACCTTGTATATGAAATTTGTTGGAAGGTAACAGCTGATCTCGTGCTCCGAATATCGATGTCACGGTAGGGGACATCAAATGATCTAAATGGAAAGTGGGAGTTCATGGGGCACTAGTAATCATCCTAATGGAAATCGACTTATCCTGATCAATCAGTAATCTCCGTATAACCTACAATTTAGAAGGCTTACATTCTACTCACTTAGAAGCTTAGACCTGGTTTTAAAAAGAATTTCAAAGTCATAATATCATACCTCGACTCTCGATAATAAAGAATGAGGCATAACGTGATACGGTAGATATCAATCAAGTTCAAGGATCGTTCCTCGATTTCTAATAAATGGAAAATGAATGCATTCAATGATACATGTGTCGATAAAACATGATGACCCACTCCTCCATAGTATACGAGAGTCTATCGGACGGATAACAAACTCTAAAGCACGTCATATGAAAGATCTCCAATGACTAAGTAGTAAACTTCTACTTGTGTTAAGCCTGCCAGACTATGGTTACAAGGGTTCTAGTGGTATCGAATGTAGTGCTCAGACATTACTGTTGATAACTAGTATAACATAATGACGGGGCATCATGCTACCAATATTGGCTAGGCGGGTGAAGGTGTTGTTCTAATGCTAAGTCACTTCTTTGATAATAGAATTTTGTACCTAGAGTAACATCTGTTGTATCTCTAATCTTGGAATGGGTGTCTACGATAGTCCTTGCAATGCTTGTCCTTGTTTTTAGTCTATTCCTCTCTTGTCTAAACTGTGGGGGCCTAGTCAAGTAAGGGTTGAGTTAAGGCATACAGGTTGCTAGTTAAGCCAAGAATAAAGATGAATAATTGGAGGCTCACAATAATTGGTTCCTAGGGATTAGATAGTCTCCTAGGTTTATGTTTAAACCAAGGGTAAGATCGTACTCATTTTTAAGCTCAAACGACTAAAAGGTCACGATATTAGTTTCAGGGTCAAGGGGAGGACAAGTAACTCAAGCCTAGGTTGTTGTCTTATAACTGGCCGATGGTAGCTACACTTGTGTATACAACTATCATTGCCATGGGGGATACTCTGTATCTATTTATCAAATACGAGCATTCGTCTTTCCAAATCAGTGAAAGACAAAAGCAACAAAGAGTTCAAGAAAGATGTCATCGAATACAATTATGCGATTCAAAGGCGAATGTATAATTTAAGAAAAATTGTTAATGCAGTCACGGATGAGATCCTAGATATCTCTATATATCAATCCACGTGGAATAATTATATGAAGAGCGAACCAAGTGCACTATGGTTGATCAGACCATAATATATTGATTCTAATTAGACAATATATTAGTGGGCGTCCCCAGTATACATGTCCTGAAGAAGCTCGATAAAGAATAAGCTTTCAAAACTAGGCTATAAATTGCAACATCGTTCATGATATTGTAGAGTATAAGTACGAAAGATAATGTTAAAAGCAGTAATAAATACTTCAAGTTTCACAAGGATCTAAGTCTTGTCCGGCGTTCCTACTTATACAGTCGTCCTACTGTCTCTTGTATCAAGCCTTGGTTGACCAATGAGGTATAGGCTACTAAACTCTATCTTCTAGCTAAACATATCTTCCTACACAAGCATATTTTTATTGTCACCAAGTTATACTTCATTAACTGGTTATAAGAATACGGGGTGGTAGGCCGTGAGGCATACTACCCAACTTATAAAAGTCAACTAATAGGGTGATCGAACAATATAACACGTATAACTAGTATGAGTCCTTTTCCTAACCTTTTTTATCAAGCACGAGGGGAAAATATAAGATTTCACTGTGGGAAGGAATCAAGCAGAAGAAAATTAAGGTAGTCAACCGAGAGTTCGAAATTGGATATCAAGAGAGGAGATCAAGCTTGTGGATGAGATTCCTATATCCTAATCCTATATGCAGGCTCACATTGGTACAGTAACGTAACCGAAATGACAAACTGGACCTGCATGGGCCACCACAAAACATATAACGCCCAGTCCCAAAATACTTAGGACGAAGTACGTAGACATGCCAGCTGTATACATACGAAGTATACTCCAATGTATGGAACCCTTGTATGTATACATAAGCTGTAAAATGCAGTGAGCCATGATAACTAAATCTCATCCACAAAATCAAACGAATAATGATATAAATCAACTCAAGAATTTGTCACTTATATATGTAGTTGGGCAAAGACAAATCTACTACCAACTATTTTAAATGAAATAAAATATACAAAGAAATGATCGAATATAATGGCAAGACGAACCAAGAGCAATCCTCTTCGAAGAAATGGAAAAGATCACAGTCTTGGCTAGAACACCTGCAAAAAATCATAAAACACACACCGGAAGAGATAACCAGGTCCTCAGAGGGACGTAACAAGATACATAAAGAACATGCCATATAAACTATGATATATAATAAATAAAAGAAAGGTATATACAAAAGGGTGCCTACCAGTTCTACAGTGATAATACAGTTAAGAACAAATTCAATGCATGGGTACTCTGGCTACAGGTACAGAAAACTCAGGTATAGTCCTACCAGGATACCAGGGACCTCAAAGCATAACATTCAATGAATGTCAGCGGCCAGCAAGAAATCAGGTATCGGGATCCAGGACCGTATCTCCAGCGATGATAATCGGCAACAATAGGAAAGTCCATACGTGGCCCATATATTAAGGAACTGTTCTCCCCACCCAATGCCTAGTAGGGTCACATCCATGACTCATAGGAACCTCTAGTAAATGCCAAGTCCACTAGCATGCAAATCTATTGGCAGTTACTCCAAACCGTCGCACGCCTCATACGTATCGGTGGCCGGCCAACTACGCGAGTATATATCCTACATGTGACTCATATCACGTGATAAAGTACGTGTCAAGGTCTATGAGATATACCAATACATCATCATCAGTAGGTGGTCACTAGACTAAGTCAATGTAAGAAAATAGAACAAAAACAAATAAAATTATAGCGTCCAGTTTCTAAAATAAGGGTAATTTTGAAAATTGGTAATTATAATCATTTAATAATGATATTTAAACCATGTTATGATTTTTCGTAATTTTTAGTTAATATAAAACTATTTAAAACCATGACTTATGATTTTGATGATTGACTAGTGTAACCCTAGAGTTTGGCTAAGCCTAGAGACTAACCATGACCAAGGGAGCCTAGTCATGTGATTAGGATGACTAATTACAACTTTTTAGCCTAAGGGTATTTTGGTCATTTTGACAATTTTGTGAAATTGTAAATTATATTAATTAAATACGTGCTAGCTAATTATTTGAGACTTGACCTAGAACTTAGCCTAATCTAGATTAGCCTTGAGCTTGGAGTATTGATTAGGGTAATCTAGTAATGACATGATTATTAATATCTAGATATTTTTAGAAGAGAGATTTTCTCTTAGGATATTTGTGAAAAAGGAAGACCTATGACTAGTTGAACCAATAGGAAGGCTTGGAATTGGGTGGACAACTCCTAGCTACTCATCTAGACCTAAAACCTAACCATAATTTATCTAATGGCAGCCATCAAGTGCCCCCTTACTATAAAGGAACCTTAAGAAAGCCTTTTGCCTCTTTTACATTTACTTAGAACCCTAATAGTTCCTCCCCAAAATTCTTCCCATAATATCCAAATTAAGTCCAATTTGATCCTAATCAATTTCATCATCATCCCCAACAGTAGAGGAGACTTGTGGAGGTTTGCTATCAAGGTTGGAGGACGTTTGAACCGTAGCAAATCAAGGAAGACGTCGAGTCGATGCTCTTTTCATTGAGGTTTCACCCTTAATAGGTAAAACCCTACAAACACATATAAATTCCCAATTTCTTTCTATAGATGCATCCATTTAGGGTTCTCCTAGGTGTTTCCCAAGTTTGGTAGGAGTTCGTGTCCATTTTGTATCCGTATCGGACACGTATCGGTATTTTTAAAAGGATGTTCGATGAAATGCCACATAGAAATAGATTTTGGTAATTTTCAAAACTAATTACATGTATATGTAGCCTAACATGTGTATATTACAACCCTAATAGACTGAGTCAATTTTAGTATAGTTTTGACACGGTTTTAGGGCTTGCATACGTAGTACGAGACACCGCACGGGGCTCGTGCGGCTGCCCTGCTGCTGGGGTGTCCTAGCAGACACGATACGGCACCCCGACACCTGAAAATTGCTGGGTGGGTGTGGGCAATCACTGACACTGTGCATATAAAATTTGAGGAGATATTATCTAACGGTTTAAGAGAAAACCCGACTGCACGGGTCACGCACACACACACGCACAAAAATTTCTCCTCTGATACACACGTATAACTCCTGACACGACTCACTTGGACACGATATAAACACATGTACACGAACCCCTAGACCCACTCTAACCCTAGTCACGGCCACATGGACACTCGAGCACTGTGTCGTGTCATTTTTGACTCGACATCTCTGCATGATATTGTTTTTTTTTCTGTTCTACACTAATGCTGCCACTTTGAGGTTTGACACCTCGTGTCCAGCAATGTGAACACGATAAAAACCCCTCTGACACGAGTATATGTTACCACACCTATGTTTCAAATTATTTTGGGTTTTTCAAATTGATTTGGGTTTCGAAATTCAAATATTGAATTTGAGTTATAGGTGTGGCTGATCTGAGATATGGGTTGAAATTATGAAACTGAGATCATTTCAGAAACCCTAAGTTTTCTTTAAACTGAGAACTGATTGGTTCAACCTAATTTTGAACTGAAATGGGAAGTGAATTGATAATGTTGACTTGATATGATAGTTTGATATGAAACTGAGAATCGAGTTTTGGTATATGTAGAAAACTGAGATTTGGTTTGTTCAAAACTGAAATTTAATGCAATGCTAAATGAATGAATGCCTATATGTGTGTTAGATTTCAATTCTGAAGATAAAATACAGTGTATCCCATGTTAATTGAGTTAACTTGGGGGTTCACTTGTTTGGAAATCTGAGATTATAGGGATTTAAATTGTTAACTAGAGTTAAAGTGAACTGAATGATAGGATAAACTGAAATTGCCTATGTTTATTTCCTGAGAACTATTTAGAAATCTGAAATAAAAACTGAGATATGGGTTGAGTTTCAAATTGATGTGTGAATTTGAGTTGGGTTTAACTTAAAACTGAATTTGAGTTGGGTTTTAACTTAAAACTGAGTTTGAGTTTTGATATTCGAATCCTGGGGTTTGGATATGGGTTTTGGTTATCTTAACAGTAAACTGAATATAGATTCTAATATATGAACTAAGTTGGGTTATGAAAACTAAAATTCATTTGCCTATCATTCTTTAACTCTAAAACTGAACCTATTGCTAGACTTCATTTTTTCTAACATTGCATGAAACCTAATGTCTAAACCTTACATGCTACATTGAACCTTAAGTTATGATCTAACCTATGCATACTTTGATCTATAACTAAAATCTTCACCTAACTCACCATTGTATGTTAGCTATAATCTGAACTTGTATGTGAACCCCCGTTAACTGAATATAAGTGCACACACCCTTATTGTTCACTGCACTCTAAAATAGACACTATCACTATAGCCTTTATGCATATGTTCTCTCTATCCCCATCTATATATGTGTTCTGTTCTTTCCCCTCTAACACTATGTATATACCGTTGCATATATATATATATATATGCATGTATGTATACATTAGCTACATAGAGATAATTCCTATATATGCCTATGAATGATTTCATATATTAGAGTATGCTATGTGTGTATTGAATATATAAGTATATATATATATATATATATATATATATATATATATATATATATATATATATATATATATATATAAATTTTATGTTTGATGGCTTGTATAGCCTTGTGATGGTGTGTGGATGCTAGGATAGACTTGGTTAGGCCTAGTAAGACTTGTTGGGTTAGGCTTTGACCTAGTTTGACCTAGACAGTTGACCAAGAGTTGACTTTGACCTAATTTGACTTAGAATCATGTAGTTTGCATTGCAGATTTCTATTATTACATATTGAACACATTTTAACCTGTTTTACTCTAAATAGTACTCTGTGACACCAATTCGGACATCTATTCATATCAGTCATACAGGGTGACAGGCGAGTACATTCTCTGATCATTTCATACTTGTTAGGATTTATATTCTTGCTCTAGATTACTTTACATGATGCTGTCACGTTATTATCACGGATTGGTACTATATGGATCTTTTTATGCGATGTTATCTCCCTCGGGGTGCATCAGATACAGTTATTGATGGAACTGGGGATTCCCAGGACCCTTCCTTTGGTGTGCGTATTGATCGATAGAAAGTTAAACAGATCTAATAGGTGTTCTAACCCTTCATAGGCGGAAACTAGGGTTCACGAATTATACCTGCGACGGAAAGGAGATAAGTAATTCCTGGCAATCTCGAGCGGACGACCCCAAGATCTTCTGTACGTATTCTTTCTACGAGTTGGACATCGTGTGGATGACGATCTTCCAACCTTTTCTTCTCTTTGGCAGCCCTCTTTTTCTCTTCTTACGTGAATCAAGAATTTAGAAAAAATTTCAGATTTTTTGATCTGTAATCTGGCGGCCAGAGAATAGAGGATATATATAGGCTACGGCAGGGACCATAAGGAGAAATTAGGGTTAGGCCTCCTAACGGATCTGGATATCCCGTGTTCAGCCCGAACACACAATCCAGGCCCATTAACAATAGCTCGGTCCACTAATGAGCTACTGTTGTACTACCTCCCTAATCCCAAATTATGTTTGTGGGCTCCTTTTATTATATGCTCCTTTGGCTCCCCATGTTAAGATATCGTATGTCCGTCGATCAAATTAAGTTACAGACAACTATATTGATTCGACATCTTTTATCCTTAAGTAGTACCGCTCAACTTTATTTGTCATGTCAGATATAATCTACCTGCAGGATTTACATGACAATCCTTATGAGCTCCTTAAGAGGACATCATCAACCCGATGTATCGGGACATGGATTCTATTTATAATCAACAACCCATCATACATACAATATTATTACCCAATTCATAGAGGTTGTTGATCCATAATGAATCTCACTCTTTTATGAGTCAAAGTAATACACACTGCATATACATGTCCGTTATTATATCCGGATTAAGAGCACAAGCATCCATAATAACAGAGGTGTTTGTTCTCTTATGTAGTCAGTACAAAGAGAACAACCTCAAGTGGTCCTGTTCAATACACACAAAGTGTACTAGTGTAAAACTATAGTCAAGATAGACTAATACTAGATTATACTACAACCTTTCCAATAGATTGTCCAAGTCCATCTAGGTTGTGAACTATTTATATACTCCATAGGAAACTGATAATATGATCTTCTGTGTGACACCACACACCATATTATCTGCAGTATAGAATATCAGATATTTGTATTAACACTTGCAACTAACACAATATGCAAACATTTGTCCATATGATTCTCATTCAAAATTTAAAGAAATAAGGTTACTACAAAAGTGATGCTTTTAGTATATAACCCTAACAATCTCCCACTTATACTCAAAGCATTACTTTTCAGTATACTGTTACAAATCTTCCACTTATACTTAAAGCCATGCTGCTACACATCTGACTCCCATTCCCTCAACATGACTATCAAAAGCCTTAGCTGGTAAGCTCTTTGTAAAGGGATCAACTAGGTTGTCGGCTGATGCTATCTTGATCACAGTAACTTTTCCTTTCTTTACGAAATCTCGTATCAGGTGGTACTTGCGCTCAATGTGTTTTCCAGTCTTATGGGCTCGTGGTTCCTTCGAGTTTGCAACTGCACCACTATTATCACAATAAAGTGTAATAGACTTAGGCAAACTAGGTACCACATCCAAGTCCAACAGAAAGTTTCTGAGCCAAAACCGCTTCTTTGGCTGCCTCAGAGGCTACCACATACTCGGCTTCCATGGTGGAATCAGCAATACATTTTTGCTTGATACTCCTCTACACAATGGCTCCACCTCCCAAAGTAAACACATAACCTGAGGTAGATTTCCTGGAATCCCTATCTGACTTAAAATCTGAGTCTGTATACCCCAAGGGAACTAAACTATCTGCCTGGTAAACTAGCATATACTCTTTAGTCCTTTTCAGGTACTTCAAAATATGCTTTACGGCAGTCCAGTGCTCTTGTCCTGGGTTAGACTGATATCTGCTGACCATGTCTACGGTAAAGCAGATGTCTGGTCTCGTACATAACATTGCACATATTAAGCTTTCTACTGCTGAAGCATAAGGAACTGCCGTCATGTTCTCTATCTCTTTAGGTGTCCTCGGACACTGCTCATTTGATAGAGCAATTCCATGTCTAAAAGGTAAGAAACCTTTCTTAGAA
Organism: Iris pallida; assembly: GCA_029216955.1. Lineage (NCBI taxonomy): Eukaryota > Viridiplantae > Streptophyta > Magnoliopsida > Asparagales > Iridaceae > Iris > Iris pallida. The sequence goes on from JANAVB010028620.1 coordinate 1,546,941, forward strand.
TTTTGCATACTAAAACGAGTTAGTATAGTATCGATATAGGAAGCTTGGAATAAGCCCAACATCCTTTTCTTGCGATCTCGTAGAACTTTGATCCCAAGGATGTGACCTACTTCTCCCAAGTCCTTCATATCAAACTGTTAGGATAACCATACCCTTACATCAGATAACACCTTCACATTATTTCCAATGAGCAAGATATCATCCACATAAAGTACTAGGAACACCACCATGTTTTTGTCATATTTTCTGTATACACATGTTTCATCTTGACATTGATCAAATCCATAGGATTTTATCACCTGATCAAAACATATGTTCCAAGATCTGGAAGCTTGCTTAAGTCCATAAATGGACTTCTTGAGCTTACAAATATGATGCTCCTGGCCCTTTTCAATGAACCCGTCTGGTTGCTTCATATAGATGTCTTCCTCAAGACTTCCATTAAGGAAAGTTGTCTTGACATCCATTTGCCAAATCTCATAATCGAGATGAGCTGCAATAGATAAAAGAATTCGGATAGACTTAAGCATGGCTACAGGAGAAAAGGTTTCCGCATAATCGATACCCTCTCTTTGAGTAAAACTTTTTGCTACAAGCCGAGCTTTAAAGGTTTCATCCTTACCGTCTGATCCTCTTTTTCTCTTATAGACCCACTTGCATCCAATGGCTATTACACCAAAGGTGGTTCTATAAGCTCCTAGACCTGATTAGAATCCATAGATTCTATTTCAGATATCATTGCTTTTTGCCAAGACTCTGCATCTTTATCTTGGAGTGCTTCATTGTAGGTACATGGATCATAATCTTGTTCCTCAGGGACGAAGTCTGACGACTCTCCCAAGAACATATATCTATCAGGTTGTATCACAACCCTCCCACTACGACGAGGCACTATCGGTTGTGGTATAACATTTGTGACACGTTTTGCAGTTATTTGTGGTTCATCCTCTTGTACTGTTGGTACTGAAGTACTTGGTGTCTCACGTCTCAGTTCTTCTAGAACAACTCTACTTGTGGGTTTATGGCTCATCACATAGTCTTCCTCTAAGAATCGGGCATTGGTGCTAACAATGACCTTCTGATCCTTAGGACTATAAAATAAACCTCCTTTCGTTCCTCTTGGATATCCTACAAACAAGCGTACTTCTGTACGAGATTCCAACTTATCTGCTTTTCCATTCAGCACACATGCTGGACTACCCCAAATGCGAACATGTTTCAGACTAGGCTTACGCCCAATCCACAGCTCTGTGGGAGTAAAAGGTACTGACTTAGAAGGAACCAAGTTCAAAATATAAGCTGTAGTCTCTAAGATATATCCCCAAAACGAATCTTATAAATCCGAACAACTCATCATTGATCTAACCATCTCCATAAGAGTTCTATTCCTTCTTTCGGCTACACCATTCTGCTGGGGCGTTCCAGATGCAGTCAATTGGGATGCAATCCCAGCCTCTGATAAATAATCCCTAAACTCTCCAAAGAGGTACTTGCCACTACGATCTGATCGTAATGACTTGATACATTTTATATGACGTTTCTCCGTTGCAGCCTTGTACTATTTGAATTTCTCAAAGCACTCAGACTTACGGTACATCAAATAAATATATCCATACCTTGAATAATCGTCAATAAATATGAAAAAATATTCAAAGCCACCTCTAGCTTGGATAGTCATGGGTCCACACAAATCAGAATGAACCAATTCCAATACATCTTTGGCCCTATACCCCTTTGCCGTAAAAGACCTTTTGGTCATTTTACCTTCCAAGCAGGATTCACAGACTGGTAGTGCCTCCACTTCCAATGAACTCAAAGGTCCATCTTCAACCAATCTTTGAATCCTTCTTAGGTTAATATGCCCCAATCGTAAGTGTCAAAGATATGTTTGGTTCATACAAGAAGGTTCTTTTCTCTTATTTAAGTTAGATGACTTATTATTTATTTCCATAAGTTGCATTGTGGGCGAAATAGGATTAATGACATACAAATTATCAACCAATGCACCAGAACAGATAAAATGTTTATTCTTTCTAATAACAATATTGTCATTAAAATAAACTGAATATCCATCCTTAACTAACATAGAAACAGAAACTAAATTCCTTCTAAGTGAAGGTGCATAAAGACAATCGCTCAATGTCAAAGACTTATTTCTACCAAAAGATAAAGTAACAACTTCTAATGCAACGACCGATACTTTTGTAGCATCACCCATGAACAAGCATATCTCTCCATCACTGAGCCGATTGGTTTCCTGGAACCCCTGCAATGTATTACAGACATGATTAGTGGCTCCTGTATCTACACACCAGGTGCAGGTAGATAACACCGCTAAACATGTTTCAACTGCTAGTAAATGAGATATACCTTCTTTGTTCCCTTGTTTGAGAAGTGGACAATCAGTCTTCCAATGTCCTGACCCTTTGCACTTGAAACATTTGCCTTTCGGCTTTTTCACCGCGCCTTGAGGTTCCATGCCCTTCTTTGCTGAGTTTGCCTATTTCTGAATGTTATTCTTCTTCTTACCGCCTTTTGGCTTAGAAGTAGAAGCCTTTTCAGAAACAAAAACATGACCACTCTGCCTAAAGAGAGATTCAGCATCCTGTAGCTCTTTTGCAAGTTCTGCCAAACTATACAACCTTTTGTTCATGTTGTAATTAAGGCAGAAATTGTCAAAACTTTTAGGCAGAGTCCCGAGAATGATATCGATCTGGGATTCCCTATTGATTTCAGCTCCAAGGATCTCCATCTCATTCAGATGACCCATCATCTTGAGAACAAGATCCCTTACTGGTGTACCCTCAGCCATTTTTGTATTCATCAAATATTTCATAGCAAACTGCCTAGCTGCTCTACTCTGATGTCCGAAGAGTTTCTTGAGGTTATACATCATGTCATAAGCAGTGGCCATAGCCTGATGCTGATGTTGCAGTACATTTGACATAGATGCCAGAATGTAATACCGCGCCATCTCATCTGCCTTTTTTCACTTCTTATAAGCCTCTTTGACCTCTTCATCAGAGTTAGCATCAGGCTTAGGTGGGCATTCCTCAACAAGTACATATTTGTACTCCTCAGCAGTCAGAACAATATCCAAATTACGTTTTCAGTCAATATAATTAGGTCCAGTAAGTTTGTTTTCTTTAAGAATCACCATAAGTGGACTGAAAGAACCCATTTTTCAAATCCTGAGAATCACATAAATAAAATTATGTAGGGCAAAAAAAACTTTTTGAATTAACTAAATATTGATTCCCTCAAAACAATAATAAGAAATTCACCAACACCTTGAACACTATGAATTTAGCATGCCACGATAGTGTGGACGTATACAAATTCAACTTTGTTCAAGTAGGTTTTTCTTATTAATTTTACTATCATGTCAACATAACTTTATGACAAATAAAATTAATATGCTGGACTTGCTCTGGTCATACAAATAATAGCAGTGACTCCGATGGGGAGGATACCATTATTTGTATCTAAGTGTATACCATTAATTAATACTAAGTCCATTACCTTGTAATGAGTTCCTTCAGATGGAGAAGTGAACACATACTTGGTAACTTTCTACAATTATCCCTAAGGAAGTTTGTACTGTTGATCCATAATTATACTCATCAGATATGGAGGAAAGCACTATAGCCAACACGCAAGTATAATTACATCACCTACAAACCAGTAATGGAGACCATAGGATTTAAACTAAATAAATATCCTCTCCCACTTAGTTATTTAACAATGAGGGTTTTTCTACTAGTTGATATTATGTCCATGTTGTCCATTATTAATGTAGGCTTGGTTTTTCAAAAAAAAAACAACCACACAATAATAAACATGCATAATCAGAAAAAGCATAATGACAAAAATAAGAGAAAATATCCAACTATTATGGTCATTTTGATAATTTTGTGAAATTGTAAATTATATTAATTACATATGTGCTAGCTAATTATTTTGATAATTAGCCTAGAACTTAGCCTAATCTAGATTAGCCTTGAGCTTAGAGTATTGATTAGGGTAACCTAGTAATGACATGATTATTAATATCTAGATATTTCTAGGAGAGATATTTTCTCTTAGGATATTTATGAAAAAGGAAGCCCTATGACTAGTTGAACCAATAGGAAGGCTTGGAATTGGGTGGACAACTCCTAGCAACTCATCTGGACCTCAAACCTAACCCTAATTCATCTAATGGCAGCCATCAAGTGCCCCCCTTCCTATAAAAGATCCTTAAGAAAGCCTTTTGCTTCTTTTACATTTACTTAGAACCCTAATAGTTCCTCCATAAAATTCTTCCCCTAATATCCAAATTAAGTCCAATTTGATCCTAATCAATTTCATCATAATTTCCAACAGTAGAGGAGACTTGTGGAGGCTTGCTCGCAAGGTTGGAGGACGTTTGAACCGTAGCAAATCAAGAAAGACGTCGAGTCGATGCTCTTTTCACTGAGGTTTCACCCTCAATAGGTAAAACCCTAGAAAAACCTATAAATTCCCAATTTCTTTCCATAGATGCATCCACTTAGGGTTTCCCTTGGTGTTGTCCAAGTTTGGTAGGAGTTCATGTCCATTTCGTGTCCGTATCGGACACGTATCGGTGTTTTTAAAAGGGTGTTCGATGAAATGCCACATAGAAATGGATTTTGGTAATTTTCAAAACTAATTACATGTAAATGTAGCCTAACATGTGTATATTACAACCCTAATAGACTGAGTCTATTTTAGTATAGTTTGGACACAGTTTTAGGGCTTGGACACGCAGCACGAGATACCACACGGGGATCGTACGGCTGCCCTGCTACTCGGGTGTCCTAGCGGACATGACATGGCACAACGACACTTGAAAATTGGTGGGTGGGTGCGGGCAATCACTGACACTGTGCACATAAAATTTGAGGAGATATTATCGAGCGGTTTGAGAGAAAACCCGACTGCACGGGTCACGCACACACACACACACACGCGCAGAAATTTCTCCTCTGATACACACATATAACTCCTGACACGACTCACTTGGACATAATACAGACACATGTACACGTGCCCCTAGACCCACTCTAACCCTAGACACGGCCACGTGGACACTCGAGCACTGTGTCTTATCATTTTTGACATGACATCCCTGCACGATATTGTTTTTTTTCTGTTCTTCACTAATGCTGCCACTTTGAGGTTTGAAACCTCGTGTCCAGCAATGTGATCACGAGAAAAACCCTCCTGACACGAGTATATGTTACCTCACCTATGTTTCAAATTATTTTAGGTTTTTTAAATTGATTTGGGTTTCGAAATTCAAAAAACAAATGTGAACTGTGAAGTTCACTGATACTCGAGATGAACACTGGGTTCGGTTTATGTATTCCTGATACATGCTGATGATGGTAGTTCGAAAATGAAATTTATATGAGTACCTAGGTTCCTTGTGTTTCTAAAACGTGTGTTTCCCAGATTGTTTTGGTTTTCAAATATTGAATTTGAGTTATAGGTGTGACTGATTTGAGATGTGGGTTAAAATTATGAAACTGAGATCATTTCAGAAACCCTGAGTTTTCTTTAAACTGAGAGCTGATTGGTTCAACCTGATTTTGAACTGAAATGGGATATGAATTGATAATATTGACTTGATATGATAGTTTGATATAAAACTGTGAATCGAGTTTTGGTATATGTAGAAAACTAAGATTTGGTTTGTTCAAAACTGAAATTTAAGCAGTGCTAAATGAATGAATGCCTATATGTGTGTTAGATTTCAATTCTGAAGATAAAATATAGTGCATCCCATGTTAACTGAGTTAACTTGGGGGTTCACTTGTTTGGAAATCTGAGATTATAAGGATTCAAATTGTTAACTAGAGTTAAAGTGAACTGAATGATAGGATAAACTGAAATTGCCTATGTTTATTTCCTGAGAACTATTTAGAAATCTGAAATAAAAACTGAGATATGGGTTGAGTTTCAAATTGATGTGTGAATTTGAGTTGGGTTTAACTTAAAACTGAATTTGAGTTGGGTTTTAACTTAAAACTGAGTTTGAGTTTTGATATTCGAATCCTGGGGTTTGGATATGGGTTTTGGTTATCCTAACAGTAAATTGAATATAGATTCTAATATATGAACTAAGTTGGGTTATGAAAACTGAAATTCATTTGCCTATCATTCTTTAACTCTAAAACTGAACCTATTGCTAGACTTTATTTTTTCTAACATTGTATGAAACCTAATATCTAAACCTTACATGCTACATTGAACCTTAAGTTATGATCTAACCTATGCATACTTTGATCTATAACTAAAACCTTCACCTAACTCACCATTGTGTGTTAGCTATAATCTGAACTTGTATGTGAACCCCCCTTAACTGAATATATGTGCACACACCCTTATTGTTCACGGCACTCTAACATAGACACTATCACTATAGCCTTTATGCATATATTCTCTCTATCCCCCTCTATATATGTGTTCTGTTCTTTCCCCTCTAACACTATGTACATACCATTGCATATATATATATACGCATGTATGTATACATTAGCTACATAGAGATAATTCCTACATATGCCTATGAATGATTTCATATATTAGAGTATGCTATGTGTGTATTGAATATATATGTATATATATATAAATTGTATGTTTGATGGCTTGTATAGCCTTGTGATGGTGTATGGATGCTAGGATAGACTTGGTTAGGCATAGTAAGACTTGTTGGGTTAGGCTTTGACCTAGTTTGACCTAGATAGTTGACCAAGAGTTGACTTTGACCTAGTTTAACCTAGACAGTTGACCAAGAGTTGACTTTGACCTAGTTTGACTTAGAATCATGTAGTTTGCATTGCAGATTTCTATTATTACATATTGAACACATTTTAACCTTTTTTTACTCTAAATAGGGCTCTGTGACACCAGTTCGAACATCTATTCATGTCAGTCATACAGGGTGATAGGCGAATACATTCTCTGATCATTTCATACTTGTTAGGATTTATATTCTTGCTCTAGATTACTTTACATGATGTTTTCATGTTATTATCACGGATTGGTACTATATGGATCTTGTCATGCGATGTTATCTCCCTCGGGGTGCATCAGGTACAGTTGTCATGTGCTTTTCACGAACATCTTATATTTTATGTACACCGCTTTCATGTATACTCTTGTGTAATCTTGTACTCTCATGATCACGTGAGCAAACAAGATAAAAATCTCTTGTACAAGGTAACGTAATTTGACTGGATCCTTGTGTATTCATTGGGGAGGGTGAGTAGGAAATGGTTATGTGATCAAAATCCTATCTTGTACAATCTTGTGAAATCTTGTACTATCTTGTGAAATCTTGTATATGTCCTAACCTGTTTATATAACCATCTCATGCTCTAAATCACAGGTTACTTCCAGTTCTTATTTATCATGTATATAGATATTTCCATTTATCAAATCTCTCTCGTTTTCATATATATTTCTTTACAGTCCATGTATCTTACTCTTTTGTATGCTTTATATTTTCCAACATGATATGAACTACGTGAGATGTATTGTGCTCGCTCCTATCCTGACTGGACCTGTTGAAAATATTACAGATGATGATGGTGACTGCCCTACCTTCTATGGGGCACCTGAGGGTGGCATTCAGGAGCCCGAGGAGCATCTAGCTTAGTAGAGGGTGCCTAGTCTAGTCTAGTATTTATAGTTTTCAGTTTGTATCGGATTGTTTCGATTGTTAGTTAAGACTTAGTTATATTTCAAGACTTGTATTTTATTCGTGTTGAACACCTATTTTGTGTGGTTTGATAACTCTATTTATATTCAGTTTCTTCATTTTATCTGATTCCATATCGTGCTCTATCTTTCCTAGACTTGTGATTGAGATATAGAGTTGAGATATTATATTATATTATACCTCCGTGCGGAGATGACATGTTTATATATCTTGTTGTTAGATGTTATAAGTTATAGATGACCTATACAGCGTTCTACCACCGACACAGCGGCGTAGGCTAGACGTACCCACGTTCTCGTGCCCCTAAACAGGGTACGGGGCGTGACAAAAATGATCGATATAGTCGCTTGCATCCAAGTGTGACTTGGACGCATAGTGATATAGAATAAAAAATATATGAAACTGAATATAAATAACTAAAAAATAAAGTAAAGTAATCACAGAGTATGGTGGCAAGGTATCTTGCTTGGTAGCGCGGGGATGGCGACTCCAAACAATCAATCACGTCAGCAATAGAAACTCAAAATCCATGAACGACTCCGGATGCTAAAACAAACATTACGAACGTTCTCGGAGTAAAAGATATATCTAGAAAATGCCTATCCAAAAGTTCAATTCTGGAACAGGGGCAAAATCATAATTTTGGGTCAAAATGATATCCGTCGTTGGACCCATTTTGTACCGAAATGCGTGCCAATGTCTGTGGTATCTAAAGTTATCAAACTACATGTCTACGGATTCGGTTTGAGGAGACGAACTCAACGGTATGTCCAATTTTGGATTCCGAGGAGCCGTGCATAAAATCATCCGTTGGATCGGGTCGTAGGCCCGCAAAAAGGCGTTTCGATCAACCTTCTCAGAATCAGACCAAACTTGGCATACAGGACCTGAAAAATGATACGGTCTTGTTGGCGCAAGTTTTGTTTCGATTTGAAGAACATGCACAAAGTAATTGAGAAATTTGCAAAGAGGCCGATACGGTAAATTTTGACGGATACGCATCAAATTCGTCGCGCACGCGCAACCAATTTGAATTTCGTCAAAGTCCACACGTCCGCGAAGTCGCACCTTTCGATGCTTTCAGTTCGTGACCACGTCATCCAGTTTGACGGGACGCACGTCGTATCGGGGGATTTTTCTAAAAATTCTATAGTTTTGAAATCAGTTTTTCGATCAAGTTGGGACGCCGATTTCTCGGCGCACAGTCATCGAAATTGACTTTTGTAAGAAGGGTTTTGTATACCCATATACTGTCTAGAACTGTTTTAGGTTGGTTTTCAAAAACTACTAATGTTGGGTGCAAGAACTGTCTTCCAAGACGGGTTGTTGAACTGTCATAATGCTCTATTTTTAAACAGATTTTTGTCGACTTTAGGGTCAATTTCAACTCGTTTTCGATTTGGCGTTGACCTCATGGTTGCGCGCGCGCAGGGTGTCAGCGTCAGGGTCGCCATGGTGTTGGTCCCTTAGATTAGGGTTTCAAGCTTCTTCCTTCGAGGGATATATATGGCGTTGCTATATATATAAAGGGGAGGGCGTCTCTGTTCTCGCGAGAATTTGGGGGAGGCCGCGAGTAGTCTAGGCTGCACGAGTTACTGTTCCCACAAGGGAACAATAATTCTTGAATTTTTTTTCTTCTATTAACAATATAAATACAATAAATTAATTTAAATATTATACCAAAATCAGAAAAATCAATTAAATTAAATCTTGATTTAGATATACTTATGTATATGCATAGATATATCTAGTAAATAACTTCTCTAAGAAATTTAAGCATTTCTTAAAATAAAAATATTGCAAAGAAAATATATATATTTATAAAATTTTACAATAAAGTTTTTATTAACCAAATTATATTTCTAAACACTATATCCATCTATATATATATATATATATATATATATATATATATATATATATATATATATATATATATATTTATATATATACTCTTATATAGAGATGGGTATAGCAATACATATATATATATATCTATATGTCCTAAAATACAAGGATAAATTCTAAAATTTTATAAACTCAAAGATTAACTTGTAAAGTGTCTATTTATTTATTTATTCATATATATATATATATATATATATATATATATAACGCAAAGTAAATAAGAAATAAATTTATTGCTTTTCTTGAATAAGAAAAATTCTATATCTTTTTACTAAACTTATTAAATAATAAGAAAATGCCACATACAATACTCAAATAAGCCTAATTTTATTTAATATTTAGGGGTTTTACACCACGTCAAATGTGCCCCTGCTTAAAAATGGCGTCCAATGTGTCACGATCCGCGCCCAAGAGTTAGGGCCCGAGAACGTAACAACGCCCAGCCTTCGCCGCAGTGTCGGCGGTAGAAAGCTGTCCTAGGTCTCAATGCATCTAACAGTATAAGACTAAACAGTTATACTCCCCGAATAGGGGTGACAAAGCAGATACAGACTCATTCACATCTAAGGTGGAGCATGATAAGGATAGATAAAACATTAAATCCAAAAGAGATACAGGAGATAGAAGTCTAAGTGTCTAAGATACATAAACCCAGAAATATATCTCAACACTCAAATACAGATACAGTAATCCACAAAGTAAATACAACTCCAGACAAAATGAAATAACTACCTAAACAACCTCTACTGTGTCTCCTCTAGGCTAGCAGGCAATCCCAGGCTATCTGTAAAATTTATCAACAGGTCCAGTCAGGACTGGAGCGAGCACAATATATCTCAACAGTTCATAGCAGGTTAGAAAATATATTCATGCAGTAAAGTAAGATACAAGTACTGAAAGAAGTGCAGTATGTAAACAGAGAGAGAAAGCTGTAATAGAAATATCAACTATAAATAAAGAACTAACATGTGGCTAGTGAGTCAGAGTACAATATAGACATGTAAATGGCATAGGAGATTCTGATGCTACACTATGGAAGAGATTCTGATGCTACACTACTTGGGTATTATTCACATGTCCATTTATACTCCCCCGTACCCCCAATCAATAAACAAGGATCCAGCCAGGTTATGTTATATGATGCTATGTAACAGCTCCCGAAGGGTGGTAGACCCCGAAGGTGATAGACCCCGAAGGTGATAGACCCCGAAGGTGATAGACCTCGAAGGTGACACATAGTAGTCCCATAAATGGGATAAGCATTCTAGGAAGACTCTGTGATCATAAGAGTATATGTCACAAGTGATCGAAGAATCAACGAAGCATAGTGATACGCCATGTAAGTGAAACGCACAAAACATAGAGTACCCGATGTTCCCTAAGGATAACATCTTAAGAAAGGATCCATATAGTACCAATCCGTGTGACCATCGTGACAGTACAAGTAAAGTAATCTACTGCAGGAAATAATTCTAAGCAGGATATGAAATGATCAGAGAATGTACTCGCCTCGATAACCTGAACAGCTGATAAGTATAGGGGGGTCCCACTGAAGCCATAGAGTCCTATTTAAAGCAACACAGGTTACAAGGTGTTCAAGTTGTAATAAATGAATCTCTATAATCAATCTACATTATTCTAGGTTCTTCTAAGTCAAAACAACCATAGGTAGACTCCGGTCAATAATCTAGTCAAACTAGGTCAAGTGTTGACTTACAGTTGACTTTGGGTTAACTGGTCAACTCTGGTCAAACATGGTCAATTCTAGTCTAATATAAAGTGTACTTCGTTATTTGTACGTCGAAACTTACGACACGCAAATCGAGATAAGAAGATTATCGGTAAGGTTGATAATCTTATTATAGTGATCCACGTGTCCAACTTGTCAATTTCAGCGATGTGAGATCACTGGAATTGGCTGATCTCAGTTTCGTTGTACTAATCCCGAAATACGAACATTATATGAATTAATTATTAATTAATTATAAAAAGGTTAAACTCAGAAAAATTATCAACAAACATTATCGGATGATGAAATGAACATCGCCAACGTGTCCAGAATGGTCAAATTAGCTAGGATAGCCTACCCAACGGTCCAATTTGGACACAAGGGCAAAAAGGTAATTTCGGGTCAAAACGGTGTCCGTGTCGGAGCCGTTTTGCACCGAAAAACGTGCAAGAAAACAAGTCTACAAAATATAACAAATTATGTGTCCACGAAACCAGAATGACGATACGAACCCAACGGTATCTCCAGAATTGGATTCCGTTGACCCGATCTCATTTTGGCCCGTTGACCAGAATTTGGAATTCTAGTTTGCACGGAAATACGTGCCGGAGCCAAAGTTCTCAAAACTCAGCAAACTACTTGTCAACGAGTCCAGAATGATGATACGAACTCAACGGTATCTCCGGAATTGAATTCCGATGAGCCGATCTTAAAATGACCCGTTGACCCGGATATTGGTATCCGACTTGCACCGAAATGCGTGCCGGATCCAATGTCCACCAAAACCTAGCAAATTATATGTCAACGAGTCCAGAATGACGATACGAACTCAACGGTATATCCGAAATTGGATTTCGATGAGCTGGCGTCAAAAAGTCCCGTTGACCCAGAAAGTGGGACCCGCTTTGCACCGAAAAACATGCCAGGGCCCACGTTCTCCAAATCTAACAAATTTTATATGAAAACATGCCAGAACGACGCCACAAGTCTACTGGTGATGTCAAAAATGAAATCTGGAGTCCCGTGTTCAAAAATGGAATTTTACAAGTTAGAAATTACGAATTCGGACGGCCAACTTTGACGTCGGATTCAACCAATCAAACAAGCTCACAATAAAAAGAAACTGGAGGGGTAGCAAGAGGGTTATACCAGCTTAGCACCGGAACTGGTAGCACGCCAAACGAAGCTGTGGTGGAGGAGGTACAAGCTGACGAAGTTGGCCCCACGAAACTGTCCAAATTTAATATAATTTAAACGGTCAACTTGGTGGCTGGATTTCATGTATCAAACGATAAAATTAACGGACGAAAATTGACAGGGATGAAGGTGGATATACCGAGATTGCGACGGAGCAAAGAAATTGATGATCCAACGGTCGAATTTCTCAGAAATCGCGTACGAAGTTGCTGCGACGGGGCGCCAAAACGAACTTGATTTCGCGCGCGTCACGACGGGACATCGTGCAAAACGCACGAATCGCCTATACGTCGCGCTGGAGGAGGAGAGGCTGACCCAGGGGGGGTCACCGGAGTTCGCCTGTCGTGGGGGAGGACACAGCTACGTCGACGCGTGGCCGGCGACGATACGGCAGCGCTCGCGCGCGCGCGCAAGGGGAGCGCGGCTGTGCTCGCGGCCGCTGCCGGAGCTGCTGTTGCGGCGCGGGGAGGCTGCCTGGCCACGACGAGGATGGCCGGGAGTGGCCGGAGGTCGGTTGCATGGGAGCTGAGAGGAGTGGTGGTCGGGTTTTGAAGGAGGGGTGGTGGTGATGGCTTGGTAGTGATGATGAGGGAGGAGGAGGAATAAGGAGGAGGAGATCGAGGAGAATGGTGTGCTCGGGCTCGGCCAGGGTGGCCGACGGCCTGGAGGTTGGGGTCGGGCCAAGAAGGAGGTGGTCGAGCCATGGGTGGAGAGGGAGGTCGGGGTGTAGGCTGTTGGAGTTGGTGTTGAAGTTGTTTTTGTTGCTGTGGTTGCTTGTGTGGGAATAAAAATAAAGGAAAGAGAGAGAATAGAGAGAGGATAAGAGAGAGAGAGAGAGAAAGATTCTCTCCTCATTGAAATTAGGGCCGGCACATGCTGCCAAGGGGTTGGGGGAAAAAGTGAATGAGGGAATTAATGGATGGGATTTGATAGAATAATCCAAAGGCTAGGATTAAATTAGCTAAAAATAGGTCATTCCAAAGGATGGAAATTTCTAATAAATATTAGAAATAGGTAGAAGAATAATTAATATTTTTGGGCAAGAAAATGTGAGGGCGTCACGATGGAGAGTAACATGGAGCTGGACTGGACTCGGTGGAGCCGGATTGGGTCCAAAACCGGACATGGCGAAATAATCGAATTAAAATAGATGTTGATGATCATGGGTAAATAAGTAGCACATGGGGATTCCAATAAATGGGACACAAGTGGCGGACGGATAGTAGGCTCAATGTGGGCCATGTCCATAGTTGGGGCTGATAGGTTTTGGTCGACAGGGGACCCACAATTCAAGTTGGAAAATGAATGTGACGCCGTGGAGTGAAATAAAATCGGATCACGAGTCGGGAAAGTTGTACGAAGAAAATGGAGCACAAAATGACGTGTCTGAGTGGGACACGAAGGTCATGGGTGACGAGCGTCTCGAGTAGATCATCAATGAGAACTTGGTTTCAAGAAACTGACTGGTCTTGCGCTCCCAAATTGAAAGTCACGGTAACGTACTAAAAATGATCAAGGAAAAGAGTGGGAAAATCAATTAATGATCAAACGGTCTAATTCGACCCGAAGTTCAGCGAAGAAAAAAGAGCACAAGGGAACAAGTTTGGGTGGGATACCATATACCGTCATGAAGGTAATCCTGTCCACTCCAAAACTCGTGAAGAAGATTTCCAGAGTTGAACATCCCTGACACTCCAAATATCAAAGGCATGAAAAAGTACACTTACAGATAAATAAATAGAATAAAATATTTATCAAAACCAAATAATCAGAAAAATAATAAAAAAAATAAAAAAAATCAACCCGAAATTCAGGGTGCTCACATCCTACCCACCTTATAAAAGTTTCGTCCTCGAAATTAAAATGTCCCTACTCCCTCTAGGTCAAACCCCCACAATCAAAGTCCCAGAACTTAAACAAATCATACCATCAAAAAAGAACGGCATACAGGGTTATGGCATATAGTGGTAGTTATGTCTCATCTAGGTATACTAGTCATGCTAACCAAAATGGTTATAGGTATCAAAACACACAAGCAATCTAGGATGCTAAACGAAAAAGTTACAGAAATAACAAATCATCAAAACTGCAAGGCGGTCTACCATCCTATATAAAAACTGGTACTCATCAAAAATGATTAAAGAAAGATAACTACCAATCATCTGAAAAAAGTACTATCCTAAGAAAATCAAAATCACAAGTTTAATTAACGAAAGTTGATTACATTGAAATCCAATCACAATATATAATATAGAGAGCATTAGAGAGGAAAAAGCTAACATTATGTGTATGGGGACATGTTCATATGGTTAGATAGTAGGCGTGTGTGTACGTGAACATACATGAAAGTGTATATGAGAAATTGGGTTTTAAAACAACGACTATCAAGTTACACTAATCATGGTATATTGGTTAAACAATCCACAATACGCAACACGCAACTTATTTAATCATAACATGCATAGCTAACCATATATATATAAAAAGGTAGAGACTTAGTTATGTATTTATATATATATATATTATAACATGTATGCCTAAGCTCTATATACATCTATCTAGATATACAATCATAACATAGAGGGGAAGGGTTTGGTTACACGACAGTGTATACTAAGTTAGGGTGTGTGTGTGTGTCCTTGTACAGGGTTATAGCTTAGTATTGAAAGGTTAAACCAGGTTTTAGTTCAATATTTACATAAAAATAACTGAAAATAAGCTAACATTTAACCAGTGCAATATTAACATAATGCAATTTCAAAATTTAGGGGTTTTGAAACATCACGACTAATCTCAATGCTCCCAATACATCCTAACATGATAGAAATGAAACCCTAACATATTACCAATACATTTATCTACGCATACACTTCGATATTACATGTTAAATCTAAATTTTAACTAAACATGGAAATCAATGTAAAAATGTTAACATGTAACTAGTTTTCAAGATTTTGGAGGAATTTGAACATTAAAACCAACTCAATGTTTATCACAAACTAACATGTAAGAATATGAAACCTAACATTATATCCCTACATACAACAATGTACACAGCTTTAAATATTATATTAAAGAAAATAAAACAGCAATTTAAACTAAACATTTGGAATTCAGTATT
Source organism: Iris pallida (assembly GCA_029216955.1). Classification (NCBI taxonomy): domain Eukaryota; kingdom Viridiplantae; phylum Streptophyta; class Magnoliopsida; order Asparagales; family Iridaceae; genus Iris; species Iris pallida. The sequence goes on from JANAVB010028620.1 coordinate 1,562,625, forward strand.
AAGGGTTAATATGTATACAGTCTTAAATTTGACAAATTTAAACACAAATTTTCAACCAAAATTCTTTTGAATTGAAACCCTACGTATAACATACATGTGCAGTGATGTAAACCTAAATAATAACATGAAATTTATATTTAAATTACGAATTTAAACATGGAAAAGCAGAGAACCAGAATTATTGGTTATGAAAATTTGGACATCAACAACATATCAATATGTATCTAGATATGTGGAAAAATCGAGTGTAGCATGCATACGTGTTAGGCAAAGTATCTGTTATATATATTCATATACATATTCTCATGTTCCAATAAAAATTAATTAATTCTACGTTAAGACTAACATTTAGATTCCTACCAAGATTGCAAGCAGGTGATTGACGAAATCAAGACAGTTTTATTATCATTATTATTTAATACAAGAATAATAGCAAGAAAAAATAACGATAAAATCGGTTCTGCTTATCTGTTTAAAGAAGGAACCGTTTGGAAATCCAGAGTTAAAATATCAAATTCGGATAAAGTCTAGCAAAATCATCGATTCATTGTATTATGAAAACTCCTAGCAAGAAATTACACAAAGGTTTATGAAAACAACTAAACATACTCTTAAGTTAAATGACAAGAAACTAGGCAAAACAACAAATAATAATTCTTTTCTCTTTTTTTTGACTGAAACAAAAGTAGAGAAAACATGTTCAAAAATATTTAAGGTACAATCCGATAATCATATGCGTCTATCCAAAATCATGGTACTCTAAATCCCCGTCATACTAGTAAGCAAGGCTACGATAATCACAGAGCCCTTGACTTATGCACTATCTCTAGAATCATGGTATTTAACATTTTCGCGGTGCCGCATGCTTGGCTGCAAAAACCTTAAATTCCCACACCCGAGAAATATATCCAGAGTCAGACTATATGTCCTCACCATGCTGGCTAATGTGACTATAAAAGACTAGATTCCATAACATAGATGACCTAGCCCATATAATTTTATCTTGCCAAAAATTAAATTAAATCAACAATGAATACCCAAAAATCAAATCAATTTATCAACGAACATCAAAATTCAAAAATGAACAAAAATCCATCAAAATACAAACTCGGATGCAATAGCTATCATCAAAATTCAAATTCGACAAGCATCCATCAAAATCAATAATTACAAACTCGAATTCAACAATAATCTATAAAAATCAAATTTAACAACAGAAAGTAAAGATAATTAAATCAAGGAAAGAAGAGTTTTCAAATCGAAGTTAAATAAGATTCACCAGGGTCGTCCCAGGAATCTCTCAAGGGTCCCTAACTGTGATTGAGTACCTTCAAAATATATCCTAATCCTACTGCAGGCTGTAGTGGTACTCAAGTTCGAATACCACTACATAAATTCAAGACCTGCATAGGCCACCACTAAAAATGTGTCACGACCCGCGCCCTAGAGTTAGGGCACGAGAACGTAACAACGCCCAGCCTACGCCGCAGTGTCGGCAGTAGAACATTATCCTAGGTCTCAATGCATCTAACAGTATAAGACTAAACAGTTATACTCCCCAAATGGGGGTGACATAGCAGATACAAACTCATTCACATCTAAGGTAGAGCATGATAAGGATAGATAAAACATGAAATCCAAAAGAGATACAGGAGATAGAAGTCTAAGTGTCTAAGATACATAAACCCAGAAATACATCTCAACACTCAAATACAGATACAGTAATCCATAAAGTAAATACAACTCCAGACAAAATAAAATAACTACCTAAACAACCTCTACTGTGTCTCCTCTAGGCTAGCAGGCAATCCCAGGCTATCTGTAAAATTTATCAACAGGTCCAGTCAGGACTGGAGCGAGCACAATACATCTCAACAGTTCATAGCAGGTTAGAAAATATATTCATGCAGTAAAGTAAGATTCAAGTACTGAAAGAAGTGCAGTATGTAAACAGAGAGAGAAAGCTGTAATAGAAATATCTACTATAAATAAAGAACTAACATGTGGCTAGTGAGTCAGAGTATAATATAGACATGTAAATGGCATAGGAGATTCTGATGCTACACTATGAAAGAGATTCTGATGCTACACTACTTGGGTATTATTCATATGTTCATTTATACTCCCCCGTACCCCCAATCAATACACAAGGATCCAGCCAGGTTATGTTATATAATGCTATGTAACAGCCCCCGAAGGGTGGTAGACCCCGAAGGTGATAGATCCCGAAGGTGATAGACCCCGAAGGTGATAGACCCCGAAGGTGATACATAGTAGTCCCATAAATGGGATAAGGATTCTAGGAAGACTCTGTGATCATAAGAGTATATGTCACAAGTGATCGAAGAACCAACGAAGCATAGTGATACGCCATGTAAGTGAAACGCACAAAACATAGAGTACCTGATGCTCCCTAAGGATAACATCTCAAGAAAGGATCCATATAGTACCAATCCGTGTGACCATCGTGACAGTACAAGTAAAGTAATCTACTGCAGGAAATAATTCTAAGTAGGATATGAAATGATCAAAAAATGTACTCGCCTCGATAACCTGAACAGCTGATAAGTATAGGGGGGTCCCACTGAAGCCATAGAGTCCTATTTAAAGCAATACAGGTTACAAGGTGTTCAAGTTGTAATAAGTGAATCTCTATAATCAATCTACATTATTCTAGGTTCTTCTAAGTCAAAACAACCATAGGTCGACTCCGGTCAATAATCTAGTCAAACTAGGTCAAGTGTTGACTTACAGTTGACTTTGGGTCAACTGGTCAACTCTGGTCAAACAGGGTCAATTTTAGTCTAATATAAAGTGTACTTCGTTATTTGTACGTCGAAACTTACGACACGCAAATCGAGATAAGAAGATTATCGGTAAGGTTGATAATCTTATTATAGTGATCCACGTGTCCAACTTGTCAATTTCAGCGATATGAGATCACTGGAATTGGCTGATCTCAGTTTCGTTATACTAATCCCAAAATACGAACATTATATGAATTAATTATTAATTAATTATAAAAAGGTTAAACTCAGAAAAATTATCAACAAATATTATCAGACGATGAAATGAACATCGCTAACGTGTCCAGAATGGTCAAATTAGCTAGGATAGCCTACCCAACGGTCCAATTTGGACACAAGGACAAAAAGGTAATTTCGGATCAAAACGGTGTCCGTGTCGGAGCCGTTTTGCACCAAAAAACGTGCAAGAAAATAAGTCTACAAAATATAACAAATTATATGTCCACGAAATCAGAATGACGATACGAACCCAATGGTATCTCCAGAATTGGATTCCGTTGACCCGATCTCATTTTGGCCCGTTGACCAGAACTTGAAATTTCGGTTTGCACGGAAATGCGTGCCGGAGCCAAAGTTCTAAAAACTCAGCAAACTATCTATCAACGTGTCCAGAATGATGATACTAACTCAACGGTATCTCCGGAATTGGATTCCGATGAGCCGATCTCAAAATGACCCGTTGACCCGGATATTGGTATCCGACTTGCACCGAAATGCGTGCCGGATCCAATGTCCACCAAAACCTAGCAAATTATATGTCAACGAGTCCAGAATGACGATACGAACTCAACGGTATATCCGGAATTGGATTTCGATGAGCCGGCGTCAAAAAGTTCCGTTGACCCAGAAAGTGGGACCCGCTTTGCACCGAAAAACGTGCCAGGGCCCACGTTCTCCAAATCTAACAAATTTTATATGAAAACATGCCAGAATGACGCCACAAGTCTACTGGTGGTGTCAGAAATAAAATCTGGAGTCCCGTGTTCAAAAATAGAATTTTACAAGTTGGAAATTACGAATTCGGACGACCAACTTTGGCGTCGAATTCAACCAATCAAACAAGCTCATAATGAAACAAAACTGGAGGGGTAGCAAGAGGGTTATACCAGCTGAGCACCAGAACTGGTAGCACACCAAACGGAGCTGCGGTAGAGGAGGTACAAGCTGACGAAGTTGGCCCCGCGAAACTGTCGAAATTTAATACAATTTAAACGGCCAACTTGGTGGCCGGTTTTCATGTATCAAGCGATAAAATTAACGGACAAAAATTGACAGGAATGAAGGTGGATATACCGAGATTGCGACGGAGCGAAGCAATCGACGATCCAACTGTCGAATTTCTCAGAAATTGTGCACGAAGTTGCTGCGACGGGGCGCCAAAACGAACTTGATTTCGCGCGCGTCACGACGGGACGTCGTGCAAAATGCACGAATCGCCTATACGTCGCACTGGAGGAGGAGAGGCTGAGCCAGGGGGGTCGTCGGAGTTCGCCCGTCATGGGGGAGGCCACGGCCACGTCGGCACGTGGCCGGCGACGACACGGCAGCGCTCGCGTGCGCGCGCAAGGGGCGCACGACTGTGCTCGCGGCCGCTGCCGGAGTTGCTGTTGCGGCGCGGGGAGGCTGCCTGGCCAGGGCGAGGATGGCCGAGGGTGGCCGGAGGTCGGTTGCATGGGAGCTGAGAGGAGTGGTAGTCGGGTTTTGAAGGAGGGGTGGTGGTGATGGCTTGGTAGTGATGATGAGGGAGGAGGAGGAATAAGGAGGAGGAGATCGAGGAGAATGGTGTGCTCGGGCTCGGCCAGGGTAGCCGACGGCCTGGAGGTTGGGGTCGAGCCAAGGAGGAGGTGGTCGAGCCATGGGTGGAGAGGGAGGTCGGGGTGTAGGCTGTTGGATTTGGTGTTGAAGTTGTTTTTGTTGCTGTGGTTGCTTGTGTGGGAATAAAAATAAAGGAAAGAGAGAGAATAGAGAGAGGATAAGTGAGAGAGAGAAAGATTCTCTCCTCATTGAAATTAGGGCCGGCACATGCTGCCAAGGGGTTGGGGGAAAAGTGAATGAGGGAATTAATAGATGGGATTTGATAGAATAATCCAAAGGCTAGGATTAAATTAGCTAAAAATAGGTCATTCCAAAGGATGGAAATTTCCAATAAATATTAGAAATAGGTAGAAGAATAATTAATATTTTTGGGCAAAAAAATGTGAGGGCGTCACGATGGAGAGTAACATGGAGCTGGACTGGACTCGGTGGAGCCAGATTGGGTCCAAAACCGGACATGGCAAAATAATCGAATTAAAATAGATGTTGATGATCATGGGTAAATAAGTAGCACATGGGGATTCCAATAAATGGGACACAAGTGGAGGACGGATAGTAGGCTCAATGTGGGCCATGTCCATAGTTGGAGCTGATAGGTTTTGGTCGACAGGGGACCCACAATTCAAGTTGGAAAATGAATGTGACGCCGTGGAGTGAAATAAAATCGGATCACGTGTCGGAAAAGTTGTGCGAAGAAAATGGAGCACAAAATGACGTGTCTGAGTGGGACACGAAGGTCATGGGTGACGAGCGTTTCGAGTAGATCATCAATGAGAAGTTGGTTTCAAAAAATTGACTGGTCTTGCGCTCCCAAATTAAAAGTCACGGTAACGTACTAAAAATGATCAAGGAAAAGAGTGGGAAAATTAATTAATGATCAAACGGTCTAATTCGACCCGAAGTTCAGCGAAGCAAAAAGAGCACAAAGGAACAAGTTTGAGTGGGACACCATATACCGTCATGAAGGTAATCCTGTCCACTCCAAAACTCGTGAAGAAGATTTCCAGAGTTGAACATCCCTGACACTCCAAATATCAAAGGCATGAAAAAGTACACTTACAGATAAATAAATAGAATAAAATATTTATCAAAACCAAATAATCAGAAAAATAATAAAAAAAAAGAAAAAAATCAACCCGAAATTCAGGGTGCTCACACAATGGCTTAGGCGCCTATCCAGAAAAAGGTGCCTACTTTGGATAACTGTCAGGTGGTTATCTCTTGGCTCTATAAATAGAGCTCCACTCCACCAATGTAAGAGAAAGAGAGGAGGGGTATAGTTTGAGCACTCATCGCACTTCCATCTTCTGCAATCATCAATTCTCAAGAGCAAGTTCTTCAACCGTTAATCGAAGCCGATGTTCTGTCGATACTTCTACACGACCGAGCCATACAGAAGATTCCTCATCAACAGAAGCTCCGAGACACAGTGACAAGCTTGCTTCCATCCATAATCGCCTCGTCAAAGGGACAAAGCGGTCGTCAATCAGATCAGACTCCTATAGTTGTACTTCCCCAGAATTCATTGTACTCGTGTACGATTCTTTAAAGTTTGTAATAAAAACACTTTTTGTTTTTTACAAACACCCATTTAGTTATATTATGAACGAGTAACAATTTGATGTTTTACTCATTTTACTTGTAGCTGCAAGTAGCTGAATCATGCCATAAATATTGTCCTTAATAGTTCTTAGATGACAAGATTTAATTTGCTCTTAGATGGAATAAAATTGTTCTCTAGCATAACATTTTTCGATTAAAAAAGTATAAAGTAAAAGTAAATTAGCGGTTGGAAATAAAATATTTTAATTTTGTTTTTCCTTGAGGGAGAAAATTGTTATTTTCGGGGCATAATTTTTGATAAAAAACTAAAAATTATGCAACACTTCAAAGAAGGTGCAAGGCAGAGATCCTTGGAGGATTCTGAGAAACGAAAAACTAATGTGTTACTCCGAAGAAGACATAGAAGAATTCGTAACAGTAGCAGCAACAAATGTCCACTAACTTTTCTGATTAGATCAGAAAAGCTCTCTTTCAGAACGAGTTGCAAGTGGATAATAGAATAACAGAAGGTTCTGATTAGATCAGAGAAGAAGAAAGCCTGTTGGGGTGAATTATCACAGGCGCTCAAAGCTTGATTCATCCCACATGAACAGCTTCCAGGAACCAGCAAGTTCGACGGAGAATTTCGGAACACTCCGCTCTTCTGACTCCTAAAATGGCGCGAACTCTACTCTCAAAGGACCTCTCTTCTCTGCTCTGAACTTAGAGAATTTTGTAAGAAAATTTTTGATACTTATGTTCTATATCCTGAGAAAGAAGAGAGGGACTTTATATAGGTGTGTCCAGTAACTGCTCGGTATACAGAATGTTCAGGACGTGGAAAAAACCGCTACGAACGTTCCATAACCGCTCAAATCATGCACAGACACGATTGAGCCAACTAGCGCACAACGTGCGCCAATTAGCGCATAGCGCACGCAAACGACGTACAGCACGTGCAATTGCGCACCACTGCGCCAACTGCGTACGCATGCACAATGCGCCAACTGTACGCCATCTGGCAGTGCCATCAGGCCGTGCCAATCAGGCTACGCCAACAGGCAGTGGCAACTAGCGCGCCACTGGGCCGCGCCACTGGGAGTGCCAATACCTATGTTCTATATTCTGAGAGAGAAGAGAGGGACTTTATATAGGTGCGTCCAGTAATTGCTCGGTATACAGAACGTTCAGGACGTGGAAAAAAACTACTCCAAATGTTCCGTAACCGCTCAAATCGTGCACAGACACGATTGAGCCAACTGGCACACAGCGCACGCAATTGCGCACCGCTGCGCCAACTGCGCACACACATACTATGCGCCAACTGCGCACCATGTGGTAGCGCCATCAGGCCCCGCCAATAGGTAGTGCCATCTGGCGTGCCACTGGGCAGCGCCAATTGGTCGTGCCATCTGGCCGTGCGATCGGGCCACGCTATCGGGCGCACGTGAAGTGCAAAGCGCGTCAACAAAATACCATATTACGCCTTATGAGCCCATGAGCCCGAGTCGGAGTCGCTGGGCTTAGCTTCAATGGAAATAAATTCCCAAGAGCCAAAAGCATTAATGCATTACCATGAAGTCTAATCCTTACCTTCTAGTAAAATCATCCACATGGTTCCCTCTATAGGGTCACCACCCCATGTGCACATCTCAACAACATACCAACTATATATTGAGATACAACCTATGGTGCTTTTCTAACGTGGGACTAAATATCACTAGGCATGTATTGAAAGCAAGCTTTCTCTATATGTCAAGGAAAAGCTTCAACAAAAATAATATTTAATTTTTATAAGACCCTAGGATGGCAAGGTTCATGACTAAAATGATAAAATCAAAGTATGAATAAAGTCAAAGTATGAATTTTAAGATACACTGAATCTCCTCGAACAAATTATCAAAATTAATCAAAAATGTCTTGTATGACCTGATTGGAATGACACTGAATTAGTTTAGGTGCAGATTATATTGGGTTAGAATTAATGTCCACTTTAATACCAATCGTATTATGAAATGAGTAGAAAAAATGAACAACTACAATAGGAAAACTAGCTAGAATAGACGACCAACGTTAAGTATAGAAAATAGAATTTCTGACTAATTTATGCAATTTTGTTCCTACATTTTTATAAGTTTTTGAATTAAAATTGTTCTAGTCGATTTTGACCCGCTGTACCCAAATCCTGGCTACGCCACTGGTTTGGACGACTCATTTCAGAGCTGTTTCTAAGCCGCATTATATAAGTAGAAGATTACTAATGTTATTATCTTCTTTAGTAATTACTTTATTAAATTATTTAAGTAATTCCTAACCAAGATAATTAATTAGGTGACTTAGCTTAAAAGCCAATTCATTAAACTTCCCAATCATTCAACTAGCTACAATTGACCAATTCTCCTTCTTATGTTTGTAGTGCTGCCCCAATTTATTATCCATCGTTCCTCTTCACTCCTCGTTGGGCGTACACTGTTCATGTGAATAGACTTCTCACCCTTCCGTGGTAGCCACAGTCCATTCCGTAATAAAGTTTTCTATGTGTCAGGCTCATCGCGAACTTTTTATGTCAATCGTTAAATAGCATGAAAATATGTATATACACATATTTCCATGTAATTTACGTTTGAGGACGAATGGTACACGATAAATCCGATAGAGAGAATAATTTCTCCTATTCCACCCCCATATCCCATATTTCCTTCTTAGCAGCAAATACATCCCTCAAACAACAACAGGAAACGCTAGCAACAACAACAGTAGCTGCTATTATAGACAGCAGCTCTCTGCTGCCTCATCGCATGTCAGATAACCCCAAAGCATCCTCTACCAACTTCCAAGCAACCCAATGAAGGCAGCCTCGCCACCTGCAAGAAATTGAAGAGAAAAAAACTAAGAATAAGAGACTATAAAAAATTTCATCCAAATCAATGTTTTAAAACCGGACCGATGATTGAACCAAAATTTTATCAATCAAGTCGGACCGTGGTCGGACTTTGGTCGAACCGATAAACCAATTTTTGTAATATTCTTTTATTAATAAAAAAAACTACTTAGCTCTTTTTTAAATGTAAAGTGTCTAACAATAAACATATTTAGAGCATCTCCAACCCTATTGTGAGTTTGAAAAAAATGGTTGCCACATAGGAATGACAACCATTTTTTCCAAAAGTACTTCTCCAATGCAAATGTGAAATAAAGTGTGGAGTTGACATTGCAATGACATGGCAAAGATAATGTGAAGTTGGTTGTCTTGATCTAGACAATGCACTTCATAATGACTTTGTCTCCGCATCATCAATTATGAATAGAAATATTTATAAAAAAGTTGAAAAAGTGGAGGAGTTGCCTTGGAAGTTGGAAAAAATACTTTTTATTGTCCCCTCAATACTTTTACATTAGAGAGAGTTTTTCTATCTCATTGTCTTTTGAGATATAATTTTGCCACATAAACAAGACATTGTCTTGTGGCTCATGCCACATAGGAGCCACCAAAGACTCACAACACTTAACAAGACAATAGGGTTGGAGATGCTCTTAATTGCCCAATGTTGACATTCAAAAGGACAAGCATGGCTGTCCATTTAATGACCCGCTCCGCCCTAGCGGAACGCCGATTCAAACGGCAAGTGCAATGACTCAAACGAGCCGTCGACCCGAAGGGTTGGCATCGACCTGATGAAGAATCGAGACAAGGCTTACATTGGCCCGTCAAAGATGAATCCAGACTTAGACTTTCAAAGGTGCACTCGGAGTATCGCTCGGCCGATGCGAACATCGCTAAGATAGGTGGCTCCGATGAACCCGTCTTTGCTTAGCCTAGACACATAACAATACAGACACTATTGCTAGAATCGCTAGACGATAACACCGCGCATGCTAATAAATGACTCAACGCACCTAGCTAAGGGAATAATTCCATCTTGTATGCTTGTTTAGAACATAAAAAAGAACTAAAAAATATAGGAACTCTCGCACCGCACTCTACGCTCGTGCTAAGGCACGAGCTTACATTCAAGTTCCTTATGCGTTCATCAATGAAACAATGAATGGTTTACAATAATGAAACGGAAGACTATCGACATAGTCGTTCCGAGTAGAGTATAGCAACATTGGAAGACTTCGTGACCGATGGGTCGTCAAGGCGACTCCCGTACGGGGAGTTGTATAATGTATGAATGAATGAATGAACGAATAAGTGAATGAATGAATCAACGAATGAATGTATGAATATTTGAATGAATCAATGAACGAACGAACAAGTGAAAGAAAGAAAAGAAAGAATGAATAAAAGATAAGAAAGAAAGGAATGAATGGTTAGCGACAGGTATGACGGGGTCGTGCAACGGGGCTCGCAACCTACGCTGCACGGACGCCTCCGCCAACCTGGTCGATAACGCATTATGGCTAAGGGTTAGCCTATGGCTCAGAGACAGCCGTTAAGTTAAAATGACAAGTCAATACGAAATGGTCGTGGACAATCCCCTCGTATACGAGAGGTAGACAGAATAAGGGATTTCCGTGGCACGATCAAAGGGAGGATCGTGGCCGGCCTAGGCAGAAATTAAGAGGCTTACGGTGCTGGCCTGGGTACGGGCTTGGCCACCCAGGGGACGTAAGTGCAGGAGTATTTCAAGAGACTATCAAGGTGATACCAGCCATCACGCTATGATAGGTGAGAAAACCAAAGGAGAATATGTCCAAATTGGCTTATGGTGCCAGCGACCGGTGTATATAGATTAAGTGGGCTTTGCTGGTGGCAATCCACGTGCAAGTCCTTACATTGAAACAAAGTAGTCTAAGTTAACTGAATGAAGCGCCTTCTGAACAGGCTTGAATGTAACACACCAAATGATAAAGTATACTTCATACAAATGAGTTAGAAAATATGTCTACGACGCACTAGAATCTGAGACAAGGACACGCCCTCGACACTGAATGTTTACGAGAATCACGTTAAGTTATTACATATGAATTGTTGACTAACTTGGTTTACTTTGGACAGGGAAGGCCGGACGGTAAGTATGGGTAAGTCGTACATGTATTTCCATGCAACACATTAAAATCGGTAACACGAGATAGGTCATGAAATATGCCATGAAACTGGCCCTAAGGAAAGATTAGAAAGACAATGAATGATAGACGGTGCACAAAAGTAAATAGAACGTGTTTGGTAATGATAGCATTGTGGGCGAGCTAGCCTCTCCACCATTGCATAACAATGTACTGATAACCCCACAGTTTGCTTGCAGGACGCAGGAGACGTCGTCGGGTGCGGAGCTTCCCTCGAACGTGCTAAGGCACGGAGCTATCTTTGGAGCCTTGGAGCGTTGCAAGAAGCTGAAGCACCATATACATGACATAATGTATCGGAACATCGCCATGAATCATTCCATCTTGTAAGCCACTTGGCACGCCTTTTATGTTTCAGAGAGAGAGAGAGAGAGAGAGAGCTTAGAAGACTTGTAAACTCGGCCTAGTGCTACTTGTAAACTTCTTAAAAATCAATAAAGAGTTTGAATTTGCTTCAACTTGTGTTCATTTACTTTCCGCTGCAAATGAGGACACTCTGTGCGACTCTCTGGCCTAGCTCAAATCGGCCATTTATGGAGATTAGCCTTGCACGGGCGCAACCTAGGCCCGTACGGCATCACGCCTTAGCGAGGACGATCGCTCCTACGAGAACGGGACGTGATAGATTGGTATCAGAGCACGGCTTTACGTCCTTGGACTTTATTTCGATTCTCTCAGTTTTGAAAGCCCGTTTTGAAACAAAGAAGTATACCCTCTCTCTCATTGTGCCTTGGGACGTTCCATACAATATGTCTAATATTTTCAAAAGCTCGTACAAGTACTCGGTTGAACGGGATCGATAGGCGAAGGCCTTTGTGCCAAACCATGACGGACTTGAGTTGAAAGAAAACTAATGCTAAAAGTTAACAAAATACAGTACGTGCTTAAATAAGCTTATGCTTACAATAGAAAACGAGTACACGAGACCGAAGTATAGGTCGAACGAGATGGTTATGCACGCAGTCTTTCGGCTAAGTTGTGCCGAGTATCGTGCACCTAGACCTTCTGGTGCGAACGAGTTTGCGAGCGAGATCGACTATCGCTCGGACGAGAATAAGTGAGACTTAGAACGTATGTTGATAGAGGCATTACTTAACCAACGCTAAAGCGAACACGAGAATGATTATTAGACTTTGAGGAACGGGCGAATGCGCGATTGAACATATCGATTGGGAATTGAATGATCTTTTAAGGATTTATAGAATGACTTGACCTCGAGTGGTGTATGTGATAGGTTCGGAGAAGAATAAGAGTGAGTGTCGACGACTAGTCGAGTGGCTCGAACCCTGATAATTGTTCGAGCGAGACTAAAGGATTTACGGATAGAATGAGTACGTCGGCAAGCGATGATATCGCACAAAGCCTTAGGATGAGTAACGCTTAGTTGGTTGCGACCTCGAGAGTCTCAAACGAGATATCGTTTGGACGAATTAAGAATGTGTAGTGCAAATTATGAAACGGTTGAATAGAGAGTCGGAACGATGAAACGAATGGAGGTCTTGGTCGAGGAAATATAGAAGATCGTACATGCGATTTTGAATTTAGTTGAAGGGATTGAAACTTGAGTTAAGGTGAAATACCCATGGATGAGATCGAAGATAGTACGATCGGAAGATAGCGTGCATAGAAAACGTTGATTTGGAGATATGAGAATGACTAAGGGTTTGGAATGGATGTTGCTCAAAGAAGAGTTAGCATGAGACAATGCGAATTGAGGAATTAAGTTGCACGACTCAGAATTCGTTGCAAAAGGAAGATCGCCAGGTTATGTACGTCATCGATGGTATTGAGACGTATCAAAGATCGATGTACGATAACTCGGGGGTACTCTGATTCGATGAATGATAATTGTGTTAGAAGTTATTGTTTTGAAGGATACTATATTGGGGAATTTTGATAGAGATGAATGTTTGGAATGAAGAAGGAAAGTGACTTGATTGTTCGATGATAACCACAACGACAACAATCTTGTCTTGCGCGAGCGTAACTCTAGTCTCGTACATGCGTCACGTCAGATTTGGGACGATTGTTTCGCGTGAGCATTGGCATGGTGATTCATGTCCAACAGGAATGATCAAACTCGAAATATCATGACATGGCAATTTTGATTGCTTCGACTTGTGGTTTGAAGCGAAGGCAAATTTGAGGATTGATAGGACTTATGATTGGAGACTAAGTAAAGTTGAGGATTGAATAAACCTAATCCGTGTATCGAAAATGAGTAAGTCTAGACTCAATGCAAGAGTTACGTCCCGATGAGGACAATTATTCTGCGAGAATATTGACATAGTGATTCATGTATGTCGTGGATGATCAGACTTGCGTGAGATCGGGATGCGACATATTGCATTACTAGACGACCTTGTGATCGACTACGTGGATTGGATAGGATGGATAGGTGAATTGTATCAAAACATACTTGAAGAGATAGACTACGATAATTGCTAGTACGGACACACGATATTGACATGTCAAGGATTTGATTGAGGACAACCTATCATAGAATGACTTTTCTAAACGAGCTCGGACTTGGAACGAAGAATGTCTCGATGTGAATAGGGTAAACGCTGCTCGATGTTTAGAAATTTAAGTAAAACGAGCTTGGGTAGAAAACCCTGTACGAACGAACAAAATAGTTTGACCATAGGATTGGGGCGAACGTCGTGCAATGAGTTTGCACAATGAACCAAGAACTTGACTTGTACCTATGACCTTGTGAGATGACCTAGCGGATAGGTAGATGACCCTATGCCGAGTGACTGAACCTGTGTGACTGACATTTACAGTATCGTCTGAACGGACGACAGACTTAGGGTAACAAGACTTAGAGTAGGACGGGAAACTAGGAGTGTGCGTGAACGACAACGAGATTGGCCCCAAACGAAGTGAATGATAGGAATAGATGATGTGCAAGTAAAGTTGGAATAACAAATTGAATCATTGATAGAAAGATATACTCGATGACAGTGCAATACTTGGTTTTGAATCGGACGAAAATTTACTTAGACTTGGTCGACTCCGCTAAGAAGAAATTGTATTGATTTCGTAGACAAGAACGCTTGAGAAGCGAATTGGATCATCTCGAGGACCGAGATAAACGATAGTGATACACACATGAGTTCGATTTTAATCGAAGTAAAAGTAAAATGATCGACAAATCGAAACTATCACGAGTAGCTTGTCCGACTTCGCTAATCGCTAAGCTTGGTTGAAATATACGTATTCGGGGGATGCCTTGAATACGTGTACGATCCAAACTTCACGATATGATGAACTCGAATGCAGCTGTAAGTGGGTGTTGAGATGCGTATGAACGAATGAGTGAGTTTGCCTCAGCTTACGACTCTCGAGTTTGATAAATTACAATGCACCTCGTACGACCATTTCAGTCCCATGACACGTCGAAATAGTAACCAAATCGAAGAAACAGGACAATTGAATAAGTACCATCAACTCTAAAATGAGTGAAAAGTCATTCAATAAAATTGACCAAACGTATGCGACACGGAACTTAGAAAGGTATCGAGTATAGTTCGATACCATCGAACGATAAAGCCATTTGATAGGGATTGTCTAAGATTCATGCACGACATGAGTTAGGGAACGGTAGGATAACCTACACTCAGGAAGTCTCGAGGATGAGACTTGTTTTGAGTGGTGTATTATGTAATGACCCACTCCGCCCTAGCGGAATGCCGATTCAAACGGCAAGTGCAACGACTCAAACGAGCCATCGACCCGAAGAGTTGGCATCGACCTGATGAAGAATCGATGCAAGGCTTACATTGGCCCGTCAAAGATGAATCCAGACTTAGACTTTCAAAGGCGCACTCTGAGTATCGCTCGGCCGATGCGAACATCGCTAAGGTGGATGGCTCCGATGAACCCATCTTTGCTTAGCCTAGACACGTAACAATACGGACACTATTGCTAGAATCGCTAGGCGATAACACCGTACATGCTAATAAATGACTCAAAGCACCTAGCTAAGGGAATAATCCCATCTTGTATGCTTGTTTAGAACATAAAAAAAGCTCGGAAAATATACGAACTCTCGTACCGCGCTCTGCGCTCGTGCTAAGGCACAAGCTTACATTCAAGTTCCTTATGCGTTCATCAATGAAACAATGAATGGTTTACAACAATAAAATAGAAGACTATCGACATAGTCGTTCCGAATAGAGTATAGCAATATTGGAAGACTTCGGGACCGATGGGTCACCAAGGTGACTCCCGTACGGGAAGTTGCATAATGTATGAATGAATGAATGAACGAATAAGTGAATGAATGAATCAACGAATGAATGAATGAATTTGTGAATGAATCAATGAACGAACGAACAAGTGAAAGAAAGAAAAGAAAGAATGAACAAAAGATAAGAAAGAAAGGAAGGAATGGTTAGCGACATGTATGACGGGGACGTGCAACGGGGCTCACTACCGCTGCACGGACGCCGCCGCTAAACTGGTCGATAACGCATTATGGCTAATGGTTAGCCTATGGCTCAGAGACAGTCGTTAAGTTAAAATGATAAGTTAATACAAAATGGTCGTGGACAATCCCCTCGTATACGGGAGGTAGGCAGAATGAGAGATTTCTGCGGCACGATCAAAGGGAGGATCATGGCCGGCCTAGACGGAAATTAAGGAGGCTTACGGTGCTGGCCTGGGTACGGGCTTGGCCACCCAGGGGACGTATGTACAAGAGTATTTCAAGAGACTATCAAGGTGATACCAGCCATCACGCTATGATAGGTGAGAATACCAAAGGAGAATATGTCCAAATTGGCTTGTGGTGCCAGCGACCGGTGCATATAGATTAAGTGGGATTTGTTGGTGGCAATCCACGTGCAAGTCCTTGCATTAAAACAAAGTAGTCTAAGTTAACTGAATGAAGCACCTTCTGAACATGCTTGAATGTAACGTACCAAATGATAAAGAGTACTTCATGCAAATGAGTTAGAAAATAGGTCTACGACGTACTAGAATCTGAGGCAAGGACACGCCCTCGATACTGAATGTTTACGAGAATCACGTTAAGTTATTACATATAAATTATTGACTAACTTGGTTTACTTTGGACAGGGAAGACCGGACGATAAGTATGGGTAAGTCGTGCATGTATTTCCATGCAACACATTAAAATCGGTAACACGAGATAGGTCATGAAATATGCCATAAAACTGACCCTAAGGAAAGATTATAGAAAGACAATGAATGATAAACGGTGGACAAAAGTAAATAAAACGTGTTTGGTAATGATAGCATTGTGGACGAGCTAGCCTCCCTACCAGTGCATAATAATGTACTGATAACCCCACAGTTTGCATGCAGGATGCAGGAGACGTCGTCGGGTGCAGAGCTTCCCTCGAACGTGCTAAGGCGCAGAGCTATCTCTGGAGCCTTGGAGCGTTGCAAGGAGCTGAAGCACCATATACAGGACAAAATGTATCAGAACATCGCCATGAATCATTCCATTTTGTAAGCCACTTGGCACGCCTTTTATGTTTTAGAGAGAGAGAGAGAGAGCTTGAAAGACTTGTAAACTTGGCCTAGCACCGCTTGTAAACTTTTTGAAAATCAATAAAGAGTTTGAATTCGCTTTAACTTGTGTTCATTTAGTTTTTGCTGCAAATGGGGACACTCTGTGTGACTCTGTGGCCTAGCTCAAATCGGCCGTTTCTGGAGATTAGCCTTGCACGGACGCAACCTAGTCCCGTACGGCATTACGCCTTAGCTAGGACGATCGCTCCTACGGGAGCGGGGCGTGACAGTCTATAAATATTATTGACCACATTCTCCAAAAAATTAAATATTTAATACTTCTTTATTTGAATTCCTCCATCCAATCTTTACTATGGTTGTAAGTTAGGAAAAAGTAATGTACATACTCTCTGTCACTCCCTATTCCCGGAATACGTAAATTTTTTATTTTTTCTGTATATGGTATCTGGTACCTGTATCTTGAATGTATGTATCATGTATTTGTAAACTGGCCATGGCATGGAACAGTATCTCGTCGCGGATTAGTGTGCCACCCCTTGTCCTTGTTTGTTTGTAGGCGTGGTTCACTATTTCGATGATATAATTTCTGAACCGTGTTGTGGTTAGGACTTTATTTATTTAATTTATTAGTTATTACATATAGCATTTAACATGTCATTAGTCACATGTTTAAGAGCATGCTTGAGATTAGGGTTTTTTTTGAGCCAACCCAACCCCTATATATACTCTCTTCCTCACTCTCTCTCCTTATTCATTCACTCTTTTCATTTTATTTCCTCCCAATGTTTAGGCAAGTACATCTTGCACCAAATGGAGAGATTCTTGAACTTTTTATTTCTTGATTTTTCTTTGATATGATTTATCTATATTGTTCTTCTCTTTATCCTCTACAAGTTTAGTACTTAGCATTTTTGATTTTCGTGGATAAATTCTTGTAGATCTAAGTTTATGTCATTTTCGGATTTTTGGGTTTGATCTAGTAAACCTTGCTATTTTCAAGTTTTGATGGTTCCATGTTGTAGAAAAAAATTTTCTGTCCTATTTTGACCTATGGAAGTCTGGATTCAGACCTTGGATGAACGAGTTATGAAGCTTTGAAGCCATGGCTTTCCATAGTTTTCTTCTCGAAAAGTGGAGAAGAAGAACAGTACTTGACCGCATGAACCTTCATGCGACAAGTTTTCTCCTGGCCGCATGGCTTGTAGCAGTCTGGCCGCATAAGCAGTTTCAGCCGCATAAGCATTCTGGCCGCATAAGCATTCGCAGCCGCATGTGTATTCTCAGCCGCATGAGCCATTGCAGCCGCATGATTACTTCCCCAGCCGCATAAGATTCAGCCCCCACTGTCGCATGAACTCTGATTTCTTGAGCCGCATGCGCCCCACATATCTCAGCCGCATGAGCCTGCCTCAATCCTTGCCGCATAAGCCTGATTCTTTTACAACCGCATAAGCCTGCTTCAACCGTACCGCATGAGCCTTTCGTGCCGCAGCCGCATATGACCCGCATGCTCCCAGCCGTATATGACCCGCATGCTCCCAGCCGCATATGCGCCCGTCCATTCCCAGCCGCATGAGCTTACTCACTTCCAGCCGCATGAGCGTGCATCCCTTCAGCCGCATGAACACCCGCATTCTTGGGCCGCATGCACCCACATTCCTGAGCCGTATGGCCCAGCTCTTCTGAGCCGTATGAGCCCATCCACCCTTGGCCGCATAGGGCCTACTTAGGCTGTTTTGTATATTTTGTGTTCTATTGATTGCATTATGGCTAGAATTTCTTCCAACTTCCAACATGGAAGTGGTAGATCCTTATGTTGGCTCCAAGAATCTGCATGTTTCACTTTAACCAGATTTTATGTGTAACTTTTATGTCACTAGAAGTTCGTGTGACTTTCTGACTTGGCCATGTTCCTGACCTGATTACCTTTATATGTGCTGGTATCTGTTCTAAGCGTGTATTGAGACACAATATTAGTACGCACTACGGTGCTATTTAATGATTGCACTGAGGTGTGACTCTACGTACTAAGTGATCATTTGTGTTATATGTTAATACATGTGTACCTTCTAGCACAGTCATGGTAATTGGTCAGCAATAGTGCCGTGGTATAA